>NAGG01000877.1:0-35350 GCA_003031705.1 Calonectria naviculata | reverse complement strand
CACCCGCCCGTCCAGCCGCGACGACTTCCAAATTGCCCTCGTATGCGCCCTCCCGCGCGAATTCAGCGCCGGGGCCCTGATTTTCGACGGGTTTTGGGACGACGATGGCGATCGGTACGGAAAGGCCCGCGGCGTTGAATTCGCGCGGGAGGGCGCATACGAGGGCAATTTGGAAGTCGTCGCGGCTGGACGGGCGGGTGGTGGACATGATGCTAGCCTCTGGCAATTGAGGCCATTGACAACACGACGGTGTCTCCTCTCCGACTTCTGTGGTGATGGATTTGTTGAGTTTACAGTTGGGCCGAAACATCATTCAGCTGCGGGCTTGAGTCGAGAACGCCTTGCGCTGCAAGGCAGCCGGCTGAGCCAGTCAGGGATAACGACAAGGCTGTAATCTGCACAATGGTCGCCCAAGCCACACTCGTGATCGATTTGGGATTAAAATGATGAGTCAGGAATCTGACAGCACCGCGGCAGGCCTCCCGTGAATAAAAATACATCGATAAAACAAGCCTACATATTGTACTAGTATCAGAAAATATTACTTATTGTTTGGGAATTATATTTGTTAAAAAAATGGAGCATTACCTGCAATTGAGAGTTAGAGATCATTTCGCCATCTCACAGAACTATCAGGGACACAACAAAGCAACAATCACCCTATCGATTCGAGAAAAATATTAAATTTACTACAAAAGAAGGTGCAGAGCACTTAAGGCAGCATAAAGCAGCTAGGTCAATTGCTAAGTCAAATGGTTCCGGGGTTCGTGCTCGAATTCCCGGGACGGGTCCGCGTAGCCGTGGAACTTGTCGGTCTTGTTGTGTGAGCAGCTGGAATTGGTTCCGCCCGTTTGGGTGGATTGGCCAACCCGACAGGGTATTAGTCACTGTTCTCGTAGCCTTAGAAACTGGTACGCAATGCATGATATCTTGTTTTCTACCGCCGATCCCACGGCGCTGCATCATTTCTTGTTGGGCGCGATTGATGTAGAGGGTGGAATGGATGGGGAGGTTGCAGTAGGCCACGTCCAAACAAAAAAGAATGTCGGAGAGGAACGCCTGTGCATATGAGAGGATGGATACCCTGATACGTGAAGCGTGTGGAAGAAAACAATACAAGTAGAAAGGGAGACCAAGGTGTCTGGAACAAAGAGAAGATCGTGGTAGGTCACATACAACGCCGAGAGACGAAATGTTTGGGTGTTTCGCCGGCTAAATCCTTTGAAATTACTGAAAGAACCATAAAATCTCTCAAAACTGAATTTAGAAGCAACAATGACTTCATGGGTGTCTGGTCTTTCCAGGACTCTAACGCGTGTGATACACCTGATATTTTCCCGTTTATCCTTTCTTGGTGGCGACCCATTTTGATATTTCCACGCCGACGACGTCAAATTTGTTCGCGTTGGCGAACAAGAACTTGGCGCAAGCTCTGAGTAGAACGCACTTCCCGCTTTAGCTCCAGGGAGTCCAGGTTATCCCACTCCGCCCGAGAGAGAGGATATCGGGAGCAGAACCTCTCGAGCTGCTCGCATAGAATCTCAAAGTAGCAGATTAATCAAGCCTGACCCTGGATTCTGGCGTCGATGCTTGCCTCCGCGGCTAGGGCCGTTAAATTTATGGAGGTGACCAGGCAATTGTAGCCTAACGTCTGGTCATTGAATCTGCCCACAATAGTCCCGTTGTGTTTGTGTTTGGCGGCTGGTGCAATGGAGGGTATTCAGGCCCACTGAGACGAGAAAGGCACCCATCATCCAGTTGGTGCATTGTCAGTGTCAGATCCAGCCGTTAAATAAGTGAGGTTTTGCTAGAAGAGTAGTACAGGATGGAGTCCCGCGCAGCGTTTGAGAACTGTGGTTCATGTGCATAATCGGAATTCTCATTCTCAACAATTGCTGGCCACACTCCTTGTGTGGCCTTCTGAGGGGCTGCCAGAGGGAATCAGCCTTTGACAGACACTGACTCTGCGATGACTTCCACGGCTGGTAGCAAGCTCCGTATTGACTCGATTGCCAAGAAGCCGGCTGGGCCCTTCAGAATAGATGATTTGCGGAGCTATTTGCGATCTATAATCATCCGATAAACCGCAGCACCCTAAAACATAGAGCAGATCCACTGAGGGTATATATGTTCGCTTCTAAACGATCAAAAAGAGCAAGGAATCGGGGAAAATGGAAAAAGTAAAGCATTTGGAGTGAAGAGGCCAGAGTCTAAGGTGTGGTTTGACTTCGTTTACTTTGATTGGTACTTTGACAATTGGAAAACAAAAATTCCCATCAGTCCTGGCTTCAAAGACCTTGGTATATTTGCCAATTGTTCCGTGCATACCCTTCATCATGAATGGCATCGGGGAATCTACCACAGCCCTCTCGGCCTCATGTAGTTGCTAGCAAGGCTGGAAAAAGCTCACCACAGCCGCATTCACAGTTTGTTCGTCGTCAAGCCGGTGGATCTTGGCAGTGTCTGGGGGCCTTAACAAACATACCAGCCACGTGGAGAATGCAACCAAGGCATATCGGCATGTGCTGCTTCGTGTGTCTTCTGGCCTGCCCTGTCGTAGCTTTGCTTTTCCACGACGATGCGGGCTGGCAGCTGCCCCTCTGCTGGGTAAGTCGCATAATCGTCCGGTTCCTGCACCTCGTATCTCATCGTTTGTCGAAGGTGGATAAGATGGAAAATCGATCGCACAAAAACTATGATAGGACTCGGCCATGCGAGAGAGAATCAGTACGGTGCTCGGCTTTGTGTGGGTCGCGCGTGCGTTGCTAGACTGTCCAGCGGGTTTTTCTCCTGGATGATGGTATGGCAGCTTTCCGAATCACTGTCTAGATCAACATGGCAAACATATCTTTGGCCGGCCAGTTGAAGGTCCTGTCCGGCAGCTTAAAATTTGTCGTTGTGGCTTCTAAGCATTAATGTCTCCATTCGCTGGAGCTCAGAATATTGGCCGAGGCAGGTGGCGGAATGATGTCTGCCTAATGGTTGGTGAGCTAGCTCAGTAGAAATTGCAGCATATTGCAAGATGTAGCCTCTCTCTGTGCACTTGGGAAATCCATTCTTGGACATTCTGGGCCTTGAAAGCCATTGCTGAAGAGGTTGATGACGCGACCATTGTATTTGTACTGCTGGCCACTATATGCCATGACCGGCACATAGACGTACCCCAGAGAGGCTAAATCACTCCATCTTCTTGTCGAGATTGGTTCCGGGAAAAAACCCGAAGAGCCCAGCTTCATGGGAGCCAAATGACGAGATGAAGATAATGAATTTAAACCTGGGAACATACCAAATACCTTGACTGTGGTACAGGAGGAAGGCTGCAGTGACGATGAGTCTGGGAAAACTAGAATCTTCCTCTGGAATCAAATCTAATTCTTTGTCTTTGGGTTAAGCCTGTGAGGTCGAGAGGCTAGAAAGCAGTGAAACTCGCAAAATACCGCGCTTTGTCGTTGATCTAGGGTTCGAGCTTGGCTGCAAAATTCTTTGACCACTTGCTGGAAATGTCTGGCTAAGAAGAAACGTCCAGGGATCGCAGTATAAGAAGACTGTTGATCATTCTGGTTCTCACTGCCTGTAGTAGATCGCCTCCTCGCTGCCGTGGGCCGAGTCTTCTGTGGAATGGATGCCTTAAACTCCTCCCAGTGCTCGTTCGAATCAAGAAACCATTTCGCCTAAACGTAAGGAATTGCCGAAAGGCGACATGAGAGGCGGATTGATGGCCATCAAAGTTGTATCATGTCAATCAGGCGCTCCGCTATAACGAAAAGATGGCCAATTGCTGAATCAGAGTCCGAGCCGTCGTTCTCTATTCCGTCGCTTTCGACATGTTTTCTTTCCCATTCTGTTTGCGGAAGCCAAAGTATTGTTCCTGGGTAAATCTGCGGCTGGAACGCGGTACCGTGGTGGAATAGGCTCTAGGCGCCAACGTGAACACAATAGCCACCATTGTGCTAACAGAGCCTGGTAATATTGCGATAAACAGGTGCAGTTTGTCGAACACAAATGTGCCATCTGTGAGTTTGACCTCAAGGCTCAGCCATTTGGCCCGTTCACCGATGCATTGGGTGATGTGGAATAGGTTGCTTCGCAGCCGTCCCAATTGCAGGTAACAGTAGAACCTTCATGAATGGTCCGTATGTGGAGTGCTAGATCTGGCTCTGAGGTCAATGTCTTTGCGCAATCATCAATGGGTCACTTGAATTCTAGGTTCAGATGAGTGCCTTGGGCATCGCGTGCCATTGCGGTCTGACAGACGTGCGCGTGCAGATTTGCCTCGTGAGGCTGCTTGCCACACACCAACAATTGAGTCCGAACAGATGGTCGAGGGAACATTCGTCGTCGCGAGTCCCATTAGCTTTGGCGTTTTGCACGTACTCCTTGCAGAGATGTGCTAACGCTATGGCATAAGACTACCAGCGTCTCCAGCGACTTGGCCAACCTAGGCTTAATGGGGTTTGCCATCGCATTGAACTCGGCACAGGCAGACGAGACCTTGTTTGCGACTATGAATTGGTGCCCGTGACATTTCTAGGTCATTCCTGTCAGAGTTCTGCGACCTTGGTGGTCTTTTGGGTCACCAAGGTAAAGCTGGCAGGGGTTTTTCGTAGTAGTTCGACATCCAAGGAAGCTGAAATCTACACAAGGTTCCCAAGCTCATGGAACTGACTGCCCTCGTTGGCCTCTTTATCGACCAAGGCAATGGAATGGTGATCTTCATCGCCGTCCCCAATCGCAAGATCAATGATGACAGCGAGGTTAACAGAACAGTTCAGCGTGAACACTCAACATAGAGTTGCAAATTTGTAGTCGTGTTGTTCTCCCTGTTTGCTTGCCCCATTCGTTTCTCTCAATCCCATTTGCTTTTGTGACTGGTTGCTAGGCGGCAGATTTAGCACTCGAACCTGGCGCTAGTCATCCCTGATGTTGTTGGTGTTGTCAGCCACGGTGAAAATTTCCAACTCCTTTGTGGTATGTTGTGTTGGCTGTGCTGGGTCGTACTCGGGCTGGTCTCCCGCAGCCGGGCGTTTCTCCGGCTGGGGTTCACGGCAAGGTATCTTGTGGGCGCGTTCGCTTTCTCGACCTCGCTACCATCTTTCCTTTTCCCTTGCGGTCCTAGACTGGCACAGGTAGTTGCTTTGTGACGATCCCGGTCTGGAGATCCTTGAGCCGCTTGGGTGCAGAGGTTGGGTGTCGTCGGGCTTACGTTGACGTCGGTTAATGCCAGGGCGAGGCGACGGTACATGGCGCCGTTATGGATCATCTAGGTCTTCTGCTTCAGCACGCCGCCCGGGGGTGCCTTGAAGAGTCCAGGGCCGCTGATGACCATCCGTTCCTCGAATAGTTCCTAAAACCCCAAAAGTCGTTAGTTAAAGGGGGAAGGAATATGGCAGACAAAATATATCGACTTACATCAGCAAAATAAACGATCTCTGCCTGCTGTAAGGATGCATTGATCGGCGGAGAGATGACATCTATGACTATGTTGCTATAAGACAATAGATATTCGGGAGGGTCCTGATAGGCGTGGTAGCCTCAAACAGGTGATAGTCTGCGTCATAGGTGCGAGTTGGCTAGATGGAGATCATTGATACTCAAAAGAGCTCCCCATATAGGAATCACAAGTGCATAGAGGTCGAAGTCGGATTTGATGTGGACAAAGGATGTTCTGCATGACTTGGATGAGAATAACTCGTGTCTTGAAGTGTTGGTGTACTTGGGGGTTCTTGCTGGCCAGCGTCTAAAGTCTGTAGGTCGATGAGTCCCTCAGATCTTGTATCCGTTGCCGTAGAATTGCAGAGCTCTTCTGTCCCCTTTAAAGTCGAGCTTCGGGGCCTCCGTGCCCAAATGTTTGGAAAAGAGTCGGTGGAATTCTAGATCACGCGTGCGGCAGCGAGCTGTTGCAGGAGGAAATTCAAGGGGCCCCCTGTATAGGCCCGTCCCCTTCGACGGGAAGTTTCAGTCGTAACATCCATTCTGCTGCATGACCGGCACGCGACTTCACTGTCCAGAGGGGACATCCAAGGCATCGATACTGGCGCGACAGACATGGTGAGGCTAACAGTCGTTAGTAACAGCCACTGGCGTCTTCATCCTCGGCGCCCTTACAGTAAATACAGCTCTGGGAACCAGCCAAAAACAACTAAGAGGAAGACGCGATGGCAAAGCAGTGACAACAATTGGAGGCATCAGTAGGTGAATCTGAAGAACGAGTGTTAGAATTTAATGAGACAAAATAGACCTTTCAAGGCCACATACGGGTTCTTTTTTAAGGTTCCGCTTTCCACTGCTTCTCGACAATGCAGAGAGATGTTGGGCAATAAATGAGCTACAATGCGAGAAGAAGAGTCAGCAAAGAATGCTTTCAAGTTGAAGGAGACTCTAGGGTGTGGAGGGTCGTAGTAGTTAAAATAAAGGGCCAAAAAGGAAATATGACGGACGTACATGGGAGAAGATTTGAGTTTTGGCTTCGCGGAATACCTTGCTGATCCATTGGACACGTGTAAACAAGCTATCCACACGGATCAGTGTGTAACATTGGATCCCGTATGGACTGTCGAGGTTGCAAGTGTTGGGTCGTCGCCGTGCTCCGTCCAGTGCTCTCTGAAATGCTTCTGGGACATTCGCGTTAGAACAAGCACGCAGCCGACAGTTAAGACGTGTAAGGTCTTTCCCAAACCAGGCTTGCTGATGTTGATGAGTCTATTCGCATTGTTTCGGCCCAAGACTGAAGGCATCTTGAACACATTAGCCATTTGATATGCGCGACATGTACACTTCATGCCTGACAACCTTACACCATCTTTCGTATCACTGAGGTTGTGGAGAAAGGACTCGCATGCCGAAGGCCATATGTAGTCGTCAGATAACTCTCTGGCCATCCGAATTATGTCCTGAAGTTCATCTCGCAAGTCGCAATGTTCATCCTCCGTAGCATTGGAGTTTTCATGCTCATGAGTAGCGTCAGCATCATCACCCTTGTCCTTGTCATGAGTGTGGTCTCTGTGCTCGAGCTGCGGGGCTTGGAACATGTCTTCGATGGATAGTGAGTCGAGAGGAAGAGTGTCTATTTAAGTAGGAGGCCACGGGCCGAATAATTAGCTCGAAATGACACAGAAGAAGAAGAAAAATAAAAAAGTATAATGGACACAGAGGACAATAACATACCTGGATCGGCAACGGGGCCTTTGGTATATCCCGGGGATATGACCTGGGAAGGCCACAACGAATAGCACCTGCTAGGCCTTCGGGCGAAGTTGTCTCTCAATTTAGGACGCAGCGGCACTCCACGATACGGGGACAGTGGGCGACAGAAGCACCCTATACTGTCAAACAATGGTTAGCTAGGGGATAAGGATCTGAGTAGAGGTCACTTACCGTCTCTCGTTCTCGATGTCGACATATCCAGCCGCTTCCGAAAGCCTTCATCGCCCAACTCGCCTTGGCCTTCACTCGCCGCGTGCGCGGCCGGTACTCTCTAGGCAAACCAACAGGACGTGGGCTGCAAGTGAGTCAGTTGTTGTGCGGTAGGCCAGAGCTCCATGCCATACTTACGCGTTTTGATGCTGATGTACGTTGCGAAGAAGTCGCCCACTTCGTCCTAACGCTCGAGGTCGGTGTGAGGGGATTTATCGAACATACCCTTGATCACTGTGATTGCCCAAGAAAATACTGCAGGCTTATTGATTGTGTACGCCGCTTCGTCGGGATCCTCCAGATCCTTTTCACGACTCTTTCGGCACATTAGCTGTAATCAATACAAACCAGCCTTGTCAGGTTAGTGACATATGCCGGTTTCCAAAGGTCAGTACCAATGGTTAGCGATCGATAAGGGAAGTTGGACGTGTTTTGACGTCTGGAAACTGATTTCAGAATTTCTGCGTTACCTTATAAACTTCCGATACGATAGAGTTGGAAGGGCTCAGACCAAACTAGAAGCCCTTTGGGCAGCTTCCTGAAAGCCCGCAAAGAGCAAGACGATGTAAGGATATATATGCGTGGTCGGTCGTGGTCGTGGTCCAGCTCATAGACGGCAACCTGGATTGCTGGCGGGAACGGATCGGTGGGCAAAAAAGCAACGACGTGTTGGTAAGAGAGAAGGGAGAAGCTGTGAACAAACTGTTAGCAAGCTGGAAAGCAGATGGAAAGAATCACGTACACAATGGCAATAGGCCAGTGATGTCGCCAAGCTCGAATATGTTTTTCATATTTGTAGGGTCGAATCAGCCGGACAAGTACTAGTGGCTGTGGAAATCCTGACTGGCGCTTGTCAGTGAAGGGTTCAGGACCAGATGTGCAAAAACGCACCATTCAACTAAGAGCCGGCAGAAGTTAGCAGTGCGCATCCAAGACGGAGGGTGGTCAAGCAGGTTGGTTATGTACTAGGAGACATGAGTCTTCATCGTGATGAACAGCCGCGCACGTTTGTATATATAACAGTATTCTGAAGGTTTAGAAAAGAAGGATGAAGAGAGTTGGGGTTTGGGCGAGTATAAGTAGGAATCTGGGCCCGGTTGAATCATGCTCGACACGCGTCGTGTTTGGTTCAACATGGTACAGTACAGGAAGAATAGGCGAGGTTGTTTACAAAAATTTCAACGCGTCCCAGTTTGTGCTACCAGGACGTTTCAAAAAGATGAAAAGTTGGCGAGAACTGGACAGTTTCCCAAACAATACAAACAAGTCATAAGCGACTTGTCACTCGATTCGCCCGACGGGATGGGGGCCAAGCGTGACATGTCAAATATTTGCCGTCGCTGCCGAAATTATTCTCGCCTAAAAATGCCACACGAGGCTCATTCTTTGCGGTTTCTTTTGGAGTTTGGTTTCACGCCGTCATCGGAATCGTGGCCAAGGGTAGCACAGCGAGCTTTTTATGGCGGGCCTAATATCGGTAAACACAACAACTTTGAGCGCGCCCAGCAGACAGCAACCGAAGCAGTACATCCGCGTGTCAAACCAGCTCATTGAATCCGCCGCTTTCCTCGACGTTTCATTACAGGGAATTATGTTTGCATGGCGGTACATAAGAGCCACTTCCGAGGTCGTACAATAACGCCAAAATACGAATGCGCGCTTGTTGAAAAACAAAACCACGATTGACCATGAGCCCTAAAGATATAGCGGATTACAGTGCATCATGTCCTGTAAGCAAAGATTTTAGCGCCCCTTGACACGCTTTCCAGCGGAACACTCGCGTAGCTTTTAGCAGTCTCTCAGCGTATCAGCGAGGATACTCCAACAGCCACTTGGCACACTTCTCAACACCACTTCCAGTAGCTACTTGGTGAGACTTTTCGCGCACTCCCAGCGGTCGCAAAGCGAACGACTAAGAGTAGAGAGGATTGATTTTCTATGTTTAAGGGTAGTTTAACAGTATCTAGATTATCTAGTTGCACTCCTGATTCAGAGCTCGATTGAAATACATCACTCCTTTGACTTTCAGTCTTCATCCTGAGAAAGGATGTGCACTCCTTGCATTTGCCAGAGATGTACTGGACATATTCATCATCAAAGTGCCCAATAGAGACGAAAATCTCGTCTCTATTCTGAGACAAGAGAAGGCGTCTGCGACGTATTAGTATCATGGTTGGCATTCAACGAACAAATGAATGGGCTTACCGGTGCTGCTTCCCAGAAGACTGGGGCGGGAACGCGGTCACCCACGCAGCCATTTGCGCCGATTCTTCCATGAGTATGGCATCCTTTAGGCTGAGAGGTCCATCTCACGTGTCCGAATACAATCCGGTAATTGCCTCCGGGCCGGTGACATCGTGTGAGACCAGGAATAGGTTGGTGCTGGCTTGGAACAGCCTCGTGGGCTCGTCGCCCGCATCCTGGAGATCGTTCGCGACGAGCGGAAGCCGAGCAAGGCACCGCTTGGCGAGTGGATACTCGTGTAGGAAAGAGATGGCTTCAAGGAAAAGCATCAGGGCTACCCTCACAATCCGGTATTCTTCGTCGTCTAGTTGGGAAATCTTGGCCCATTCAGAAGTCGAGGACGGATTCAATTTCAGGAGCTGGGCGTCAATATCCATCAAGCAATTGGCAAGCTCGGCCGGACTCTGTTTGGGCTCCGGGACAAGATCATCTCTCAAGGTATTGAGTTGGGCGTATCGTACCAGGCAGAAGAGGCCATCACAGATTTCATCTTGTGGGCTTGAGTCTGTTGCAGGTGCAGGTGCAGGTGCACTATCTGCGCGGCAGTCGAATGTTTCCAGAACACTCTTGAGGATATCTTTGATCGTTTTCTTCTTCTTCTCAGTTGCAGTTGCAGGCGAAATCGACTTATGGTACAGGGCCCACTGCTCGTCGGTCTTCGTATAGTGTGTGGCCTTCGCCAAAGACTTTTTATGCAACAGTTTCTCTGCGGCCATGTACCGGGTGAAGCATTGGAGAGGGCTCTTGGGCGACCAGATGATTCGGAATGTCAAATGCTGCGAAAGGCTTCTTTGCGAGCTAGACGGTAGTCGTAGACACTGACGTGCTCGACGGCGTGCTTCTGCGCAAGGCTTTGCCAGTGCTGGCGTGATTGTGGGACGACCATTTTGATGCGGTGTCTGTGGAGGTTTGCAAGTAAGAAAAGCAAGGTGGGATATTGCGAGCAATTAACAGTGATAAATTGCAGAGGGCCTACAGAAGATTCAATTGGCTGCAGCTGTCGAACGGGACGTGCCAAAGCACAAATGCATGTTACTAGCATTGCTCTAAACTTGTAAAATGAGCGCTGTATTAAAAGGATGACAAGAATAACGAATCGTACCAGGTCAAGAAAAACTAAAGTTGGTATTGTTGGCACGGAATTGGCAAGAAAAGCCGACAATAGTCGTGAATAATGAAACAGAATGTATTATGGGCTATTAAGTGCCAGCCTTCCCGCGTGTTGTTTCTGGCGGTCAGGTGGTTTTTCCATGATCCAATTTAAGCCTCATCGCCCTCAGCCTTTGTATCCCCCGTAGACTCGCCCATAATCCAACTCAGTATAGTCAGAAACTTTATTTCATTCCGGTCCGCCAACAGTCCATGCCCAAAGTCTACAATGGCGGATTTGCGCATTTCGATTTGTCCATTCCGCGAGTTGCATATGCACTGAACTATGCGCATCGTTCGGTTAGAGCAAGAAACAATTATAGCCTGGGCTCAGATTAGCTGACAGTCTTAGTACGCTTCAGATCTTGAATGGGTTACCGGGGAAATGCTGTGCGAGCCATACGTCTTGTCCACCGCAGTCCTGAACGCCATGTACAAAGCCGATGTCAACTCGCTGGTCAGCAAGGCATCTTCGCGATGGGCGGCGGCATCAGAGACAAAATCAGAAACATGTGGCTTTTCGGGATCAAGAGCTTGTTGTTCGTAGTCGAGGCACTGGCGAAAGATGCCTTCGAGCCGCCAGTCGTATTTACGGTAGGCAAAGCGACAAATGTGCCGAGTGTGTGGCACGCTGATTGCGGAAGGGGTAAGCCCAAGGGGTAAACAGACGAAGCATAGAGCAACCCGCAAAGGGGATGATACTCACGGCACCTGTGCCCAGTTTGTCAGAGTCGGCATAATACCCTTGGAGAGACCGTCGGAGTCGCCTTCCAGATACTGCGCGACGAGAGACCACGTCCAAGAAGCAATGGCGCGCGGATTGCTCCCCAGTCCAGAATCATCGATGTGCTTTTGGAAATCGAGATCGCCGTCATCATACAGATCCCATGGCCTGCTAAGTTCAAGGGCTTCCTTAATCTTCTGAAGAGGGCAGGGAGTGATGTAGGGCGTTGCCTCGTTTGTCGCTCGGCCGGTGTGGAAGTCCATGTCGATGCAGGCGATTCCGAATTGCTGAAGCTGCTCATCGTCGATGTACTGGCCCTCATACTGGGTGAGAGGGCTCAAGACGGCGTGCAGCTGTTTTAGGATTGCATCCTCGCTGGGGACATGGTCGGTTGGAGCAGTGTCGGCCGAGGCCGTCGACTTGGAAACCATGCTGGAAGTGTCCATCGGATGAAGGCTTCTCCAGTGTCTTCTGTGGTTGGCGGCGGTAGGTGGCTCGGTTGCAGTAAATGGTGCACACAGCTGCCTGTCACCACCTGCGGCGTTTCTGGCTTGCTCGGTCCCGGGCAGTGAAATACGGGAAAAGACGCTGGGGTAACTTGGTCGAAGCAGCCACTCCTCAGTAAATCACCCAATTCCCAGTGTAACGCCCAACAGTACACACCGAATCGTGCTACACTTCTCAGGTAGTAAATTCGATGGCTCCTTGGTGACACCCGTGCATTGAGATCGCGCCCAAGACAAACAAGCCTGACTTTTCGCTTCAACATGCTGCAGTGGCCCGCCTATTGCGGTGCACCTACCAGGTGTAACAAGCAAATTTTCCGTCGCCGAACGAAATGACGACTCGTTCGGCTCACGATTTTGGCAAAACACATCCAGGGACCTTCAAGAGACGATAACCCGTGTCCTCTCCAGCATGTGCAGAAAGACATCCCACCATCTGCCTGTCACAGCTGAGCAAACTAAACCACATCCTTCATCATTATGCTACTCCAGGAAGCTAACTCGTTCACACAGCTAGGATCCCATGTGCCAGATCGCCCGCTCTCGAAGCACCACCCGATCTTGAAAACACATACACACCTGACTCCCGAAACTCACTTCCCTCGAGCAATCCTTCCGTCGCTTGTTGCGTCCATTTCGCCGACTAGAATCATCCCTACGTCGACAAACTCCTTTTCGCTACAATACCCTGCAATCAGAGCTTGCAAATATGTTCCCGTCAAATTTAAACGTTTCAAGCATGTCTACTCGCCATTGTCTGGAACGTTCTCGGTTCGCCTATCTGAGGCTTCCGACTCTGTCGTTGCCACACACGCCACAGACTCCGTAGATCCGAATCAATGCGCTTCTGATTTGGCTTCGGGGCGCGTTACAGGGTGGCTATTTACGCAATTAGAGGTGGTTCGGGTTTGATGGCATGGACTGAGCTTCCGTATGCAGGCGAACTTGACAAGTAGATGTCAAAGCAGTCACGGAGGAATAAGCCGATGGCGGCACACTCATAATACTCGGATTGAAAATACCTAGACCAGGTTTGAACCGTTTGAAGCAGTATACCGCATTCCGTAGCTCCTCTCATTGTTAACCGTCAACTCCCGAGTCCTCAAGCCCCATTTTCCATCCCACAATGTACTCTCGATCATGTAACGAAAGCATAACACATCAACCCCACCCTTCGACTTCTCAACGTTTTTCTTTTTTGGCATCTTATGGATGCTGCTACATCGCTCATGGTAAATCAAGCGATGGTCACATAAGCGGCCAACAAATGTTCCTTGTCCTCCGAAGGCATCCCGGGAACCCCCAAAAGCCCATCTTGGCCTATGCACAAGTGGGGGATCAGGGTTGGTGTAAAGCAGTTGAGCTTTCTCATCCAGTCAAGCCGCACATTTCCGTATCGAATAAACTCGTTGGCGAAATGTCTCCCGAATATCTCTTCCAAGCTTTCATCCTCGAACGGAAAGGTTTCGTTTAGTGGGGTGGCTTCCAGTCGAACATTCATCTCATCATCTTCCAGTCCAGAAATTGATATCAGCCCGTTGCGGCCTATGGATAAACTGATAGCTGACTCGGTGGTAAGAAGCCCAGATTTTCTTAATGCGTGTAGCCGTGCTTCGCTAGACTCCAGGAAAGCCTCGGCGGCACGTCTACCAGTGTGGTCTTCCAAGGGACTACCTGCAAGTCCGGGACACTCTGGTGGTAAATCGGACTTCGACATGATACGGTTTGTTCGAAATTCGTGACACCATACAGTGCCATAATTTTGGAAAGGCCCAAAAATTCTCAGAACGCATTCGCCTGAAGCGTCCGAATGAAAACTGACATCACAATCCCGTAGCGGAAATGCCGGGCCATGAAAGGTAAAAGCATCCAAGGCAGCCGGGAGACCAATGCGCCGAAATTGGTCTTTCGGGCGGTGGAGAGATGGGAGGCCCAAGACATCTATGCTGGGCAGCCCAATCAAGGCTTGTAGTTTGCGATTCGGGATACCAATTTCTCCCATGTCAACTGGTGGAGCCATTCCTGTGCCTATGGCGAGCCAGGGGAAAAGTGTGACTCTTGTTGAAGGAGGCCATGCATCCTCAGATGACATGGCTTTGTGAATGAGTTCAGTCATATTAGATTCATTAAGCGACTCTTGTTCTAGTGAAAAGAGATCTGGGTCGAGTGCAATATCCCTCTTGTACATGTGGTCAATCACCCGGAAGGGATGAGCGTACTGGGTACAGAGGAGTAGTTCGTGAACCTTGAGCCAATGCTCAAAGTATACCATGAAAACCACGAGAGGAACATCGGGGATGGCGCTGGCAGATTCATTTCGTCGATAATGTGCTTCCAATTTCCGCTCCGGGTCATCCTTGATGTCCACCCACAGTTGTGCGGCAAATAGCATGGCCGTAGAGTTGAACTTGTCTTTCTGGTGTTTCCAGGCAAACACGGCCAAGATTTGGTACAGCTCGCCTGGATAGGAAAGAGTGGACATGAACGGGACCTCGTAGATGAAGCCTTCCGGTTTAAACGAATCAGGATAAATAAAGGACCGCAAATGTGGTAAACGGGCTCTCAAAGGCCTATTTTCGGCACCTTCGGGTTGGCTGGGGTCTGGAAGAGTGTCAATGTTGGTGCCCTGTTCAGTCGGCACCTCACTTGGGCAGCAAGGGTCGATGAAGGACAGGACCATCGGCTTGCGTCCCTCACAAAGGCGGGCACGCATATCAGAAATAAAGCCTGATATGTGGTCTACGCCGTAATCGCCATCAATAAATGCATCTCTGAAAGGTTCCCCATGCAGTACAGCCTTGATTTTCTCCATAGATCGTGGTGCGGACAGTTCATGATGCATAATGGCAAAGCAAGGACGCGTGTTTTCCGCAGTTATAAAGCCCGCGCCGTGGAGGTCGTCCCGGAATATTTTCTTGCCTGACTTATTCCGCTTCAGGCCTTTGTCTTTCTTGTAGACGAAAACCGGATTGAGGTTTTCACAATGGTATCCAAAGAAGCAGCATTCAACCTCTTTATTTTCTGCAGTACGTATCGCAAGCCCATCCGACGCGAGCAACTGAGATCCAAGCGAGACCGGATCCCAGAGATACATGCCTCGTGCCATGACGTGAATTTCTATGTACTGCATGTTCTGATATCCAGATGACGAGGGAAACCTGTATTGTCGGGCAAATCTTGTTTTGGGATCGAGAGTGGAACAGATGACTCTGTGGCCAGATCGTAACCGAGTAATAGATCCTTCTTTGCTCAAGTTGAGATCATCCCAATGCTGGGCGTGGTGAGCTTCCTCATCCATGTTTTCGAGAGATCTAACGATGCAAGGTGGAAATAGAAGGACGAATGGCTTCACGGAGTCAAAGGTTTATTGAGCCTGGGGAGAATAAAGCCATGGATCGAGGGCTTCGAGTTGGCGATGACTTCTGCTGGAGACGCTGTTGCAAGGCTTTGTTCGGAAGAGACTAGGCGGGTTAGATGCTTCAGTCAGGGAAAATCTACCCGTACTCGCCGGAGGAAATGGCTGTTGTCTGGCTTGAAGGCGGCGACTTTAATTTTCTCCGTTCCAACCGCGCGAAGTTAGCGACGTGATACCACGCATAGAGTACACTTACTTCACGTGGTAGCTTTCTTTTGCGTTGACGGGCTCTGAAAACATCAACAGGAGTGATGAAGAAAAGAGACTCATCAGTGAGGACGCCAATGGAAGAGGTTTGAGGGAAGGGATCGTTGAACAACCATTCAGTGATTCACCGAAGGACCATTTCTTCAATGTTCCCGTGGTTTCATTGAAAGTTTTCTCTCTTCACTACTCGGAACTGGACAGCCAAGAAGTGCTGCAAGTGGCCACAGGTGGCCGACGGCTAACAGTTTTTCGGTCACCATTTCGAAAACGCGAACAAACTTGTAGCTGTTGGCGATGTTTGGGCACCTGTAAATTTTCAACCCTGCTGTAACTTGGGCTTACACCTCTAAGGCATGTTATTCTTTCAGCGGTCCCAAAAATGCAACCCACTAACTGGCTAGTGAAACAGTTCAGCACAGTAACACTAACACACTTCCCAAAGCCCTCCACACAGTAATAATTTGTCGCGCGTGATGCCATGGTAGACATTTGGCAATGATAGAACAAGCAATAGGTTTGACTACAGTTCATCTTGACAAAGCTTTTATTCATTGCACGACGCAGCTTAACAATTAAATCCCACCTCAATCATGCGCCGACCCAACCACCTGTACTCTACAACGGCCGAACACTTTGGGGGTTGTGGAAAACATCATTGGGATCCCAGTCAACCTTAATTTTTTCCAGTCGAGGCAAGTTGGTGCCCCAGTAGATCTTCTGAGCGTCCTTGCCCAGTTCGAGGTCCACATACCCCGGGTAGGTGGTGTGGTCTCTGTCGGGAATATTGCTCAAGATGACGTTGTGAATTTTGTGAAGGAAATCCTTCTCGGGCGCTGAGAGCTTCTCGATGGGATTCAGGCTGTACGACTGGTAAAACATGACCTTGTCGCGGTGGGCGTAGGCGGTCGAGTCCGTGCTCGGCTCAGCGACCTTGCCGCCCGTAGCGTCGAAAATGACGAACCACTTGGTGGCAGCCGATTTCTTGTTGTCTTGGATTGTCTTCAGCAGCTGCTGGAAAGCCTCCTTTGTCAGTTTATCCTGCGCCGTGAGCCCGAGGCTGCGCGTGTAGAACTCGGTCGGCGTGTCGGAGAGGATGAGCTCTGCGTCGTCGATTCTTTTGCGGAAGGCTTCGGTCCAGCTGGATGCAACCAGTTCCAGCCCAGGAATCTTCTTCCCAATCCCCGTTGTCTTAAACTGCTCCTCGCTTCCAAACCAGGTTCCCGTGATTTTTAATCCGTGCTTGTCCAGAGTAAACTCGCAAGCAAAGCGCCGGTCAAACTTTTCGCTAGCGACGAGCTCCTGGTAGGCCAGGAATTGATGCACAATCTTTTCCGTGTCGCTGTACGGGATGCGCTTGATCAGATAGAGAGTCTTGTTTGGCTTCTGGTGCGTTCGCATGACGAATTCCGTCACGATGCCAAAACTGGCTCCTGCACCGCGAATAGCCTGGTAGCGCGTTAGTATTGACATAAAACAATGTCACATATGACTTTTCATGCCGACTTACAAAGAATAGGTCGGAATTTTCCTTCTCGCTTGCTCTGACAATGCTACCATTTGCGATGACCACCTCAGCTTCCAGCATATTGTCAAGAGTGGCACCAAGTCGTCGGGATAGCGGACCCAGACCACCCTGTAACGCATCAGTCCCTGTGCGTACTCAATTTCAGGTGTCTTCAAGGTATGCACAACTTACAATTGTGGCGTGTCCCCCAATGCCGACCCCAGGGCATACTCCGTGAGGGAAGACTCGGTTGTTCTCAGACAGCACATCATCAATGTCCCCAAGCAAGCTGCCACCTCCAATCTTGGCCCGAGTTACGTCGTTCGGGTCAACATCGACATATCCTAGATGCTGAAGGTCAATGGAGAGTTGTCCATTTTCTCCTCCAAGTCCTATCATAGAAAGGCGCCGTTAGTCAAAGCCGCAGCGATTTAAAAATCCGCTTACCAAAATTCCTGGCATCTTGTTAGCGAGAGCAGTCATAGGGCAAACGAAGAGAGTGTTTGGCTTACGCAAATGAGTGACCTCCCGACCTGGCTTGGACCTTGACTCCATTTTGGGCTGCGCACCGAACAAAATCCGAGACATTTTGCGCAGTTCTGGGCCGAGCAATTGCGATGGGCACAACTGGAAGAGCTCGGTTATAAAGCTCGATCCAGCTCTTGTACTCGTCAGTAATCTCCCCTTTGCCGGCGTACATCACGCAATCGGGCGTTGTGCCGCAAACGTTGTTCATGCAGTCCTTGAACCTTGTAGATGATACCTGGAATTGCGTGGGCCACGGCGTGCCGAACCACATTCCGAGAAGTCCAGTGACAACACTGGCACCAGCAACGACTCTTTTCGAGAACCACTTTTTCCCTGCCACCTTCTTGTACTTATCTGTTGCCGCTTGAATGGTGGCATCTTCCGTAGACTGGTTCTTCGCCAGCTTGTCCTTGTCAATGGGAGCCATTGTGGTTGTAGCGTAGTAGGATCGCGACCAACTTGTCGCACCAAAAATGGATTGACAGGGCACGAATATTTAAATATTGGCGGGAGTCTTCGGCCGAAGTTCCATGTTTCCCGTCCAGCATCTCAGCTCAGCCACTATGCGTAATTCTCGCGCTATCATCCTATAGTCTGCGGCAGCTGAGGTGAGGTGCGACAATAACAGGGTCTTCATTGCAGGGTCGTCATCAACAGCTAGAGACGGGGCGAGCCGATCGGAGTGCCACGCAGGCACTAGCGATTTTTGGCTTGGGCGGAAGCCGATGTTTGGATGAACCAGGGCCTCAATTCGTGTGCTCTGGCTCCGCGGCGTGGGTCCAGGCCTTGGTGGCATTAGTGGCTTAAGTCTGGGCCCTAGCGGGCGGCATGAAGCGCGGATTGATGCCCTTGTTATTTCGGAATGCGATGCCATTCGGGCTTAGCCAGCATGAACCGGCCGTGATCAGCTAGATATGGCTGGCTGAACTAGGTGAAACATCAAAAGCTCTATCAACGAATCATTATGCGACTTTAGTATTCTTCAACCCGAAATGCTATGGCGCGAAGATGTTGCCTAATGCTCTGCGTAAGCCACCAACCAATACTGCCATGCATCTTTGCAGTGACCAGGGCACGTACCCATGCTGTCTTTGTTCGAACGGGAGCCGCATAAAAATGAAATACATAAATAAAACGAATACGTGCGCTACAAGTCCCGCTGCAAATCTGACACCAGAAGGAGAGGCTCACAATTTTGATTCATTGTTTTGCATTACCAGATGTGAAGTTGGGTTGTCATTCGCAAACCATTCTCCAGGGTAAGGTGTAAGCAAATGGGCTATAATTATTTCCCAAGACCTCGATTCAGCCGTAGTAAATTATTCCTGAGCTAATTCATTTAATTATAAGATTAAATAAATTAAATAAATTATTTTTATTTTTATTAGTGATTATTTAGGAATTATATCTTAGAAAAGAACGCTAACTCGCCACGAATTTGCACAACATCCGCTAAGAAAGACAACGCGCTTTTTCGATCACATTGTTGTTCCACACTCCACACTCTTTGTCCACTATGTTCAATGCTTTGAGCAAACAGATATCGTCTCGTCACCAAGTTTGATGCCTACGATCACGTGCGCGATCTAGTGACTGCACACTATTTATTTGTTGCTTAGAGCCTTCTGCCAACTTTCTCTCTTCATCGCACCGCACAGTTGTTATCTGACCCTAAAAATCAGTTCTGTGACAGGAACAGATTGATCCCGGGCATTCCGACCCCAGGCATCCCCAAGACACAATGCATCAACTGCCTCGAGAAGCTTGCAAAAGGCCCCATTTGGGTCAAGTCCACTTGCGCCAGGGGTAAGATCTGAACTACCTCTGCTAACGTCTTGCGTGTACTGACTACCTGTTGCTCTCTTTTTCTTGGTATGTGGAATAGACTGACCTGCAGCCTCCGTCCCTACCCTTAGTCTGTGTTGCTGACCTCCACGAAAAGCAGTACTGCCGCCTTGATCCATCACCGACCTCTGCGGTGGAGCAGTAACGCGAACATGAACGTCCCTTCTGCGGCACCGTTACCATGTCAGTGTATCCCTAGCGAGGAGGTCGACTGGGACCCAAACAGCCCTGGGGCGCGCTTCTGAGGTGGTCATTCCGAGTGCAACGAAGACCACACCACGCCCATGCCGAAAGATGCAAACTTGACAATGGATCGGTTCAATTGGGTTCATCTAGGGCACGGCCGGAACATTCGCAACTGTCGAGATTGGCTCCACAAGGACTGCAAGACCGTCAACCACTTCATGCCGTGGCAGGTGTGCTGGGAATCCTTCATCTCATCCCTAATAGTCGACGAGTCCACCGCCCATGGCCAAGGCTATGTCATCAAGGTGAACAACTTGCGGGAGGAGATGCCGGTCAGATCGGAACACGAGCTATGCGAAGCGACCACCCAAATCGCACTGCCAACCCTGACGAGTGCATATATGTCCACGATCTTATGATGCAACGAGAAGAGGAGCTCTTCTGGTGGTGCAAGACCCAGCTTTTCCCAGAGTTGGAAGCTGCCAATGTAAGTTGTTTTTCTCTTTGCTCTCGGGGACCACTTAGGTGTTGACTTTTGCAAGGAAAAAAGCCAAAAGGAAGGAGAACTTCACCATCTTTTCCAACGTGGTGTTCAGTCCGTGAAACAATGTATGGCCACCCGATTCAAGATGCAAGCCCACATTCGTTGGGTCGAGATTGAACGCTGGATAGCTCATTGCGATTGGCCGACAAACAACCAATACTCCCCATCTTGGAGCTCGTTTAGCGATAACGACTCCAAGAAGGAACAGAACTTTTACTACTTTTTTTAAGAATGTTGTAATGTTCGCGAACCAGCATCTGACGAGAGAGTTCCAGGTCATGGTTTACCTTACCTCTGACGGACTCGGGGTACTGGAGAACACTCACGGGGACTACCTGCTGAACCAGGAGTACGCCTACTCGTCAAACGAGTCAGATACCGACTCAGTTGACTTTTGGTAGACGAGAGAATCGGGGATCGAGCTTACTGGTAGCATAGACAGTACTTGTGGTTGGTATTGAAGAAGAGATTGCTTTATACGGTTCGACTATCCGTTCCGGCAGCAGTGAGCAACGCACCAGTGCCGACACCATCATGATCTTCGAGGAAATGATTACACCATCGAATCCATTTTCTGACGCTTCACAGGGGCATTTCCGGCAGTCAGAAGCTAAGGAACCTTTATTTCAACCTTTTGGGTCCATCGAGTTTTGGGGATCCACAGTAACACCAGAGAAGACACGCAAAATGAGCTTGAAGCTACGCAGAAAGGACTTTGAGAGACAGATGTCTTGCGAAACCCCGAGTTCCCAAGCCAAAGAAACGAAAGGTCGAGACACCAGCGCAAAGAGGGGCAAGGCTTTTGAGACAAAGACGATATGATCACAGCGAGAAAGTCAAGGACATGCGGCGAAGGTTTGCAGAAAGAGCCAAGAAAAGTTGGGCAGTGGACGTGGGAGAATGTCATGGTAATTTGAGTGGGTACTTCGTTCGGGATGCGCACACAAATGGAGTTTTATCAGATGAATGGTTGCTGGCGTACAAATAAAATGGGAGTCATAATGTATACAAATGGGCAACGAGCAACGGGCAGCGGGCAGCGGGCAGCGGGTGTGGGATGGATTACACTCGTGGCTCGGGTTCGGGATCAGGCTGAGTCTGACAACATCAGTGCCACCTTTCGATTGCGACCATGTCTCCGCCGGGGTTTCGAGCGCAGACCTAAAACGATAAATAATATCATAACCCTAGCATAATAAGTAAGCCTAATATTATTTTCCAGGTTATTTAGACTGGTTTATTTTATTTATTTTGTTGAATTGGTGGGCGGCTTTGTCAGACTTTTGATCATTGTACCACGACAAGGCGTCCATGGCCCCGCTACACACTGGCACTCAACCTGCGACGAAATGTCTGGTTCAATGTTTCCACAACAAACCGGCCAAAATGATACGAGCTCGTGCTTTACTCTTCCTGATATCAAGCAGCACGCGCTTTTGACCCGTTCGGAACGCTATCAAGTTTGGCGTGACACCAGTGGAGCCTTGGCGAAGAAACTGATACGTGATTCATTGCACAGCACACGTTGTTTCCCAAGTTTGGATTCTTTGTTTTCATCCCACCACCTCGCCAGATTTGTTTCCCTGCCATCACCGCAAAGGCCACGACCGCGATTCACTGCACGCTTCAGCACCATTTCTTTACTCTTCTCCTTCCATCGCTTACGACCAAACACTCGATGCCTGCTTGCCCTCTACTGTCTTGGACATTGCGGTCATGATTCACCATGCCCTGCTTCACTATATAATCCCCGCTTGTCCCCCAGCAGCATTCTGCCTTCTTCTTTCATCCCCATCTTGTCATCTGACCCGCCACTCGCCTTTGCAATCCCGCCCTTTCCGCTATGAACATGCAAGGTGAGTACAGCCTACGCATGGCATTTCTTTTTCTGACATCGGATAGCCTGGGATTAGTACGCGGTGCCTTGGCCTGACCAGACTTGAGCTCCCTCTTGTAAGTATCCATACCTTTTCGTTGGTGAGAAAACTCTAACTAGTGCAGTTTCCGAGGAAGGTCTCTTCTCACAAGTTTACCAAGAACATGGCCACGTCTGACAGTCCCCCACTTTGCGTGGTCTAGTCTAGCTCTCCTCGTGTTAGTATTCAAGCCTCCTCGCCATATTCATTCTCTAATTATTGCAGTTCCATATCCGAAACCTCCCAAATTACCCCGACCAAATTAATTGCTACCCCCGACACTGTGAATACTCGATCGTCTCCCTCTGCAAACGACTATTTCCTGCTGCCGTTTCATTTCCACCCGGCACTCCTTTACCACACTCAGCACGATGAGCGTTGGAGACCAACAAACAGCCGATCTCCATCATCCCAGTCTCAACATCTGGTCAAGTTTGACTAGAGAAGTCAAGCACAATAACAAAATGCGTTGTCCAACAATCGGATTGATCGATGCAAGCGGCCTCATATGTGAAGTTCTGTTGGAGAATAACCTGGAGCCTGTTTTCGCCTACTTGTCCAGGAGATCAGCAACCAAGCGGAAGAACTCTGTCGAACTGAAACTCGAAGATGATTCCCAATCCGCGGACTTTCGTACTGCATCTAACGTTACCACGGGAAAATGCACAATTCTTCATCATATGCTGTCAATGCTAAACTCCGTCTCCAGCATCAAGACGCATCTCTTGCTAGGTTCATGGTTTGCTACGAGTATTGGGTCAAGACACAGCAGTGGTTCCGGACCGAATACACTGACACATTTCGAATAATCCACCAAATGTATCAGACTGACATCAGCATTGATGCAAGCAAGATTCGCGTCTCCGACCACCTGATAGATGAGACAGTGGTCACCACGTCCATCCAAGGGAACGCGCCTTGCAATCAACGCGAAAAAGGCAATCCCGCCAGTTCTTACTAAAGCAAGACTTCCTAATACAGAGAGTCCCTCTCTTTCTCTCTTGTCCCCCAACCTCCAACAAATTTCACCAACATGAATCAGGAGGCCCAACTTCCCGCAAGTCATTTCATGTCCCAGATTGATGATATCAAACACCTTCACGTCACCCAGGAGAGTGACGAGAAGATCAAGAATTGGGCCGAAAGGCTTGTTGTGGCTTGGAATAAACATTCCAAGCACCTGCGCCGCGATCAGAGGTTCATTCTCCACGGCAAGCTGACTGACGGAAAGGGCCTCTTCACGATCAAGAAAACCTCGCCTACCTCTTTCAAGATAATCAGAAGTGTGTTTCCCGCGCCGGCCAAGTGGTGAAAGAGGCAGCCACCTTTGAGAATTGGTGGATTTGTCACGTTCTTTTCGGCTGTGAAAACGAAAACGTTGCTAAATTGAAAGACCTAGTTGCTGAGAACCTGGGCTACCAACCAGAGCTTTGGGGCCGGGGCGAGCAACCGTACTTGCGCGACAAAAAGGAACCCCGGAAGCCAACGAAGTGGATGAAACAGCAGCAGAAGCGCAGTCGGAAGCCGTCGCGCAAACGGGAAACCACTCATCTCTTCGCGAACCCCAACTCGACACAGACAAAAGAAAAGTGAACAAGACGAACTAAATGAGGAAGAAGAATTTGTTTAGACGACTGGCGGGAAGAAGGTTTGCTAAAATAATGGTCAGAAGAGAAAATGGCCCCGTTCCAGATTCTGACGACAACCGACTGGTCAACTTATCCAATTATCTGGCGAAACTTGCAGCCTTGGTCAGAGCGAGCGGGCAATTCCGCACTCAAGACCAACTAAACAATCTGCTTGCTGATGTGGATCAGTACCCCGCCTCAGAGATGCATCGCATGTCAAGCGCAGTATCAGTCAGAATGTAAGCTTGAGAAGTACTGCCTGAAGGCAACTAGTCGCAATCAGGCATATGAGAAGAAAGACTGTTTTGAAACTAAATTTGGTGGCTCTATATTTTGCAGAGATCACCTCTCTCGATGGAAGGTCCTGTGCGTTTGGGTTTTCCAGATTTAATTTGGTGCTTGACTTACTCTCAACGCCTAGATGCCCAAGGAGTCCATTCATTGTTCATCAACATCGGCGAACAGTGCTGCCAAAACAATAACGATGTCGGCCACCCAATTCTGAGCCAACCAGAGCTAGAGAAGTACGTCTTGACCATGGTTACCAAGTCGGCCATTGCACAACACGCTTTTGACATGACGAATACGTCTAAGGTTACCGTATCCTTCGAGGCTTGCCTCAGGCTCGACGCAATACAGGTATGGGAATCCAACATTGATCTCATCAGTACGGTGCACCTCATTCCATGGCATCCAAAGGTCATCTCTGATGCTCTCATTTCAATTGGCGGAACCCTAGCCTGACGTCAGTGTCGGGAGATTATACACCGCGACTACATGTGATCTCTTCAGAGCATCTTTCATGTTTCGGGTCACGTCTGGCAAGGAGACAAGCAGAAGAACCTTACGGTAATGTCGGGACAACCCATCATGATCAGCCACGACACCGTGGATGCCGATGACGGCCGAGAAGAGGTGTGGTCAGTACAGTTGGCGGACGAAGTGATGTTGTCTGGCCATCAGGAAAGTGCCGAGTTCGTCATGCGTTTCCTCCACGACTACCACAAGAACGGACATCGCAACATCACCATGACCAAGACCATGAGTCACGCACAGATCGACAGTTCGTTCATCGCCAAGATGGACTTCAATCTTGTTATCCCTGACGTGATGTGTCCCACCTTCCAGGCACTTTACCAGGACATGCGCAACACCGCCACGCTTCGCATTTCTGGAACTTTATTTGGAGATTATTTTCCCTCTGCTCCAACAAAATTCACCAGACTGTTTTCACCATGCCACAGGAGTTGGACTTGGAAGACATCCTACCAGCGATGGTTCCCCTCAGAGATTATATCGATATCTTAAACGATGAGCCCCATGGAGACGTACTAACCGGACTGCCCTTTACTTTGCCCGGTATTCTAGCTCGCCTTCTGGGGTCCAGGCCGCATATGATGGGGTTGGTGTAGAGATGTGGGGTCATTGGAACGGGGAGATTCATCAGCTGAACCCGAATGCCAGCGTACTTTTCTACAGGATTCAAACCACATGTATTGGATTGAAAGAAGCTACTCTGGACACTGCCTCAAGTTATCTCCTTCGCCAACCACGTGAAAAAGCTTATCTCTTGATAAACCACAGCCATGCGCCTACGTCGCCAAGCCGCATCGCGGGCCTTGCAGTCGCTCCGACAGGTTCAGTTGGTAGCTCCAACTTCGAAAAGGCCCTGCACAACCTTGAGATTGCGGGACATTCTTTGGACCTTTATTGCGGGAGACTCTTCATCGAGATGTTTAAGCGCAATGCCCGACAGCGCCACCAATGGGTGCAAAAGCTCGATTTGTGTACTCCGGAAATGGCTAAACTTTGGCGAATGGATCAAGATGGCCTCTGGTACGTTCTAGGGATGCCTTTCGAGGATGAAGCTCATCTTGCGGAGCCACTTGCCCCCGAAAAGATTGATCGCATTCATTTTCAGGTGAAGGGGAATCCCCTGAACCAACCCTACCAGTCCACCCCAGACCCAGAAGTACCACATATTCCCGTGCTTGATACTCCGCCTTGGCCCACCGTGCCCAGGAGTCTCGCGAAAAGAATTCTCGAAGATCTCAAGCCTAACACTGTATTCTTTCATGTGGCGTGGAAAACCCCATTGCAGAAACTGACGATTGCCTTTAACCCGTCCACGGCCAACACAAACAGCACCCCGGAAGGCGCGCTATAGATCCTCAAGGTTGCCCAAGCGGGCCATCAATCAGACCCAAATACTCTCACCGACTTTCGGAATGGAGATGATGAAGAGCTCGGTCGTCTCATGGGCTCGATCTGACGACCGACAGAGCAAATTGTGCTACATAAATAAATAAATAAAAAAAATATAATCTAAATAAAAAAACACTTATTCTTTTATTGTAGTCATCTTATTTTATTTTTATTTATTTATTTCTTTTTCCTGAAAATATAACGAGTGGTTGCGTTGGGAGGTGAGATCGATGTCATCAAGATGCGTTTAAGTCCAACCCCTTGGCGCGTTGCGACTTGGGATCGGGGAAGAATCGCTGCTTGGCGTTGTAGAAGTGAGTTCGGCTTACAGTTCGCCAATCACAAGATCCTCATTATTTTGGGCTGCGTAAGCGTCAAAGGTATCATCTTCAGAAACAGGCAAGCCCTGGGCAAGGGCCAAAGAACGTTCCAACTCGATGGCTTCGTCACCTTTCGTAGCCACTCCTCAAAGGCAGCGTCTCGATCTTCTGCCGTAATGGGCGATGGATAACGGGTAGACTCTGATTCGGGTTCTGAATGATAAGAGTGCGTGGCCTCCTCATCAATACCGTTTTCGGATTCAGCCTCAGAGAGGTAGGAGTCGGTAATCTATCCCTCAATGTCGCTGTCAGGTTCAGAGCCAGGCTTGCAGTCGGAGCTGTTATTATAATCGGGATCGTGTTCAGTAGACAACTAGGTTTCCCTGGAGGAGGCCGAGACAAGCAGAGTCCTATTTCCAAGAGTGGAGGCGTTTTCTTCTACTTCGCGGGGTTCTGTGTCGGGGATGGCATGGCCTTCGTAGCCAGTGTGCGGGTCGGTTAGATTCTAAATAAACATGTTAGTCAAACTGTCATAAATTGAGGGAGGAGTGGGTGAGCTGAACCTGTCGGAGCGACTGTAAGGCCCGCGAGGCGGCTTGGCGACGTAGGCGCATGGCTGTGGTTTATCAAGAGATGACAGCTGTTTGAGACACAAAATTCGGGAGAGGCGGGCCTGTTATGGTAGTTGTTGAAGGCTAAAACTTGAGGCAACGGATGACGCGGCTGGCGCGGGTCACTGAGAAATAAAGGAAAGACAATAAACGGTACATAGAATGGAGTTCTGCTGGAGAATTGCTTGACGTGTTGACCGACTTTGCGCGTTCGTTGGTTTGTTAAACGGCGAATGAGGGGGAGGCACGTTGTGGGAAATTCTCGAATCTTTTTTGAGAAACGATTTCTGAGGAGCGTGTGGAAGGTGACGCGGGAAAATCGCATTTCAATCATATTGAACGGCGAGAGTTTCTCGACGACCCAAATAATCTATTGTATTCTTTCATGAGCATTAGAATACTGCTGCTTGTTGCTCCCCATTGCTGCTAACTACCCCCCTCGGTACTTAACCCCATGAATACTGCGACACCTGCGAAATAATAATCATCATCCCGGACCCATTCTTTGCCCGAGCGCATTTGCCCTCCGGGTAAAGAAAAAAAAATACTATCGCTGAAAGAACCTTTTCTTCCCTGTCCCGTAAACCGTCGCTCCGTGTTCATCCGCCCATAATGGAACCCTCATACGTTCCCAATAAGGAGCAAACAAGCTGTCTCCACGACCCGAGTTCAGCATCGCTGTGGCGAGCTCATCACTTCTTCTGACGAGGTTGATTCTGGGGGTGTATTTTCAATGCATGATGAATTTGGTCGATCTTCTCGACCGTAAGAGGACCGACGAGATGGCTTGAAGTCTCGAACGGCATCCCGGGGACGTACCAGAGGCCATCAGTGCCCAGTCGCCAAATTGCGGCCATCTCGGGGGAGAACAACTGGAGGCTCCTCATCCAGTCGTGTCGTCGTCGGGTTTGGTGCAGGAATTGCTCGACGCAGATTCTGTCGAGACAATCATCCACGCCCCGTCCCATGACCCGACAATCATCGAAAGACGTCTCCGACATGAAGCCACCAAGCCTCCAACGTCTATCGAATTCATGATTCCAGACGTTACCGTAATTCTTGGAGGCCCCGGATATGCTTGTTGTGCCAGGCTGCGCGACATCAAAAAGCCCAGCAAACCGATTTACGCCGTCGTTGCGTGAGACATTGGAAAACTCCTCAAACAGGTCGGTAAATGGACTGCCGAGGATCACGTCTTCTAGGATCCCGGGAAATGCGATTCGTCTGGTATGGTTCTCTTGGCGATGCAGAGAAGGTAATCCCAGAACATGAATGCTTGGTAGGCCGATCCATGCTTGACGAGGCCCTTGGGGAATCCCCATCCCCGGCATATCGCTTGGGGACGACATGGCTGTACCGTTCATCATCCATGGGAAGATGGTGAATCTTGCCCATGGGCCCCCCAACTCCAGACGAATCGCTCGGGCATCTCGCACCAGGCTGGTCACCAAAGATCCGTTGAGCAAATCGTCGGAGACATGAAACTTGCTGGCATCAACGCCCATGTCGGCCTGGTACATGGCATGGATCACCCGGAATGGGTGAGCGTATTCGGTGCAACGGAGCAGCTCATGGGCCTTTATCCAATGCTCATAGTAGACAATGAACACAGCGAGAGACACGTCGGGGATGGTAGGGATTGATTCCCTGCGTTCCTTTTCGTAGACTGCCTCCAATTGGAGTCTGTCGTGGCCCCGGATATCCACCCAGAGCTGCACAGCAAAGAGCATCGCTGTGGCGTGGAGCTTGTCGCAGCGGAAATTCGCCGCAAAGCATTTCAGCACATCGTAGAGTTCCTTTGGGTACGCCATGTTATGCATAGCTGGGGCTCGGTAAACGAACCCGGCGGGCTCCCGGTTGCCGCGGTGGATGAACTGCTTGACGCAGGGGAGGCGAGATCTCCATGACCAATTCCCGCGCCCATCCCGGTGGAAAGGATTGGGACGATCGTCAAGGTCAGACTCGGTTATGTTGGATGGTACCTCATCGGGAGAACAAGGCTCAACAAATGCCACCACCTTGGGTGTCGTGGAAGCGTAGAGGCAGTCGGGGACGTCAGAAACACGGCATTTCAACCCACCCATGGATCCGTCTGCACGGTTGTATGCGCTTTCGAAGGTTTCGCCATGCAAAACCTTCTTGACACTGGCGACAGAGGATGGCGTCGACAGCCCGTGGTGGAGGATGGTGCATTTACCCGTGGCGACACCAGACGCAGTGTGGAAGTTGGCCCATTCGAAATCATCCTGCAGCTTGGGTTCGCCAGAGATGCTGTGCTTGGGCGTCCCCTGGCCCTTGGATGCGAAAATAGGTTCCAGGTTCGTCAGACTGTACCCGACGAAGAAGCACTTGTCCTCTTGGCCTTGCATCATGGCCGTCGTCATTCTCTGCGACATGGTCGATCCTGGCCCAAATGCCTCCAAATCCCACAGGTGAAGACCTCGGGTGAGGACTTCGGTCACCTGCCAGCTCCCGGTCGGCTGAGTAGCTCTGGTGCCGTTGCTCAACCGGACATCAGTTGTGAAACCTTTGCCATCCATATACCCGAGTGTTGTGCAGATTAGTTCATCCCTGAGCCTGAGAGTACCCAACCAATCACCTTCATCTTTGAGCTTGAGCATGCCCAGAACGGTGTTTTCTTGATCTGCCTCACTCATCGTGACGTGTGTACCCAACAGCTTTGCAGTAGAGAGAAAATCAGTGACCGCGGTCAAGGGCTGTTCGACGCAGGAGAAGGATCAAATCGATTGTTGAAGTTGCCGAGGGTACAAATGGTGTAGGTCGGGGCTTTTGAGAGTTTTCAGGACGATTTACTGCAACGGTTAGAGGTTTCCCATGGGATAAAGAGGCAAGGCACGTACCCGAGCACAGCTGAACACGATCGTGCAAGGATCCGGGGGGGGGGGAGAAATAATGTTCTTGGTCGACCAGTTGGGGCTTGGCAAAGGGGCTACACGAGTTAGACTGTCAACCACAGGCACCCTGGCACTTACCCAAGCGGAACTTGGCAAAGAACGTGCAAGGTGTGGGATAAGGCAAAGGCGCTTTTGGGCAGCGTGCTGGGGAAGCGGTTGACAAAGGGCCTTCACGAGTTAGAGTCGACCATACAAAGGATACAGGCACTTACCAAGGCACAGCGAAAACAATCACGTAGGGTGTCGGATGCAGCGACGATGCTCCCAGTCGGCGTGCCGGGTAAAGTGGTCGACAAAGGAACTTCACGAGTCAGACGCTTTCAACCGGACAAAGACCCCGAGCACTTGCAGGAGAGAAAGGCCCAAGGTATTTCTGAATAGAGGGCTGAACTTCACGCGATGATACGTGCAGAGAATAGTTGCGTTGGCTTCCTCGATGATGAGATTTGTTCAAGGACCAAAAGTTATTCGAGGGAAGAATGTAGACACGTTGAGACGAATGGATTAGTGGAGCAGAAACAAGTCTGGGATTTGTAGTAAATCACTGTTGTTCCGCCTTGGGGCTCATGGACTGCTTTAGACATTCTCCAATAATTGGTGAGAATTTGGTGTCCAACCTGAGAATATCTGAAATGGACCAGGAGTGTCGCCATTTGAGGTATTTTGGGCAGCGCTTGGGGGCAGTTAGCAGCAGTTCGCAGCCCTCAACAGCACACAAACATTTCAAGCAGAGCCTGGCCTTTTATTTCCCTCTCTCTTGACTGAGAAACAACCAAACCTTTCCAACTTCTCCCACCAACCACAAGGAGATCTGCCTCTTGAGTTCGCTCAAAGACAAAATCTGCCATCGCTGGTTTCACGAAAGACCCAAACCAGACTCTCTTATCGACGTAAGACTCCCCCTCCCCTAGATAGAGTGCTCCGAAGGGGAAATTCTGACAACAGCAGAGACTTGAGAAGCTCCTCGAGGGAGTGCAAGACTGACCCGACCCTTACACGAAGCCCGGCAATATGAGCTCTCAAGGGAACTCGGCCTGCCCTGGTAGTGGCCTCCAGGGCGCCGACATCATTTCCAAGCAGACGGGCCAACAGCGTCATGTCGCAGGCGTTGCAGCATCAGTCCCAGGTCATGGAATCCTTGGGGAAGACGCCGGGACGGGTTCTCCATCTCCTCCCCCGGTTTCAGGCACCGGAAGCATTGGTACGAGCTCCTCTGATGACCCGCCTCCTCCCCTAAGAATTGAAGCCTGGCCCAAATTGAAGCCCACAGCGGGTGAGAGGCCTACACACTCTAGAGGTGGTTTAAATCCGACTAATCTCGAAGTAGCAGAATCTCTTGGGGAATCTTTCGACCGCAAATTCGGGGCCGTCCAAGAAGACGTAGACCGCCTCCAAAACAAGGTCGGATTCCTCGAACAAGAACTTGACAGTGATGAGTCAGATTTGATCGGGATCAGTATCATGCAGAAAAGGATTTCCCGACTCGAACACAAGCAGGAACAGGTCGAGTCTCAGCTCACAAAACTATCAAACCAGCTCACCTCCCGGTTGGAAAGTTTGGAGGCGCAGTGGACGTCTCTCAACTCCATGGTTTACGATCTCAACATGGCGGTTCGGCACAACCAGGCTGGAATTTTTGAGCTTATGGAGGTGGTTTCTCAGAAGTTGATGCACTGAAAGGCGACGCAGCCCACGGGGATTTCTCCGACCCCAATCCCTGAGAACACAGGGGTCCATCAAATGTGGGAGACACTGGATGAGGACTTGAGGACTTCGGGGCACTGGGCGAGCGGCATTTGTGGCACGGGCGTGTGAAGCTTGTCTTTGGGACGCACGCACCGGCAGGTACACGGGAATTGAGCCGGCAGAATTAGTTTTTGCTCTGAACAAGAGAAATTCACTTGCTGACATCGAGCCCACTGCTCCCCGACTACAACCGCACCAGCCCCCCCATCATCTACCGACTAAGCATCACTGAAAATGCCAAATAGTTTCTGCTTTGCCCTTTGCCGTGTTCTCCAACCCTCCACGCAACCTTCCCGGCGATCAGTGGCACGCCTACGCGACAATGGCCGACGCTTCACATTTTCCATCTGCATTACAAATTGGCGCGATGCTAACCACAACGTCTAGGGTTTCCAGAATGTCAAGGTAGACGAGATTTACATTTTGCTACGAAGAGGGAGTGATGTCAAGTTGAATTTATTGATAAAGGTTGGCAATGGCCATTGGAATTTCAAGAGTAACTCGGGCCATCTTCCCACATTGTGGATTGGGTCGTCCGATATGAGGGACCATTCATTCCCCACGTCCCCGAGGGCCGAAGGAGAATTTGTGAGCAGTGTTTGAAAGAATTTGGTAGGATTTGACAGCCGCCAACAGCACACAAACACTTCGAACAGAGCGTAGCCTTTATTTGTTTCTCACTCTTGACTGGGAAACAGCACAACTCTCACCACTTCTCCCACCATCTGCAAGAACATCTGCCTCTTGAGTTCGCACAAAGACTGCATCTACCACCACTGTCTTCACGAAAGGCCAGCCCCGGACTCTCTTATTAGAGTAAGATCCCCCTGAGACAGAGGTCCGCGGCGAGAAAATTCTGACAACCGCAGAGAGACGCAACATCCTCGTCAAGGGACAATCCGAACCTCGCCCAGGCTCTTCCGAGAACACTGACACCATGAACTCTGAAGGACACCCGACCCCTCGTGGGAGTGTCGCTCAGGGCACCGTTTCTGGGCAGATGGCCCAATCGCATCCTGTCACGGACAATACAGCGTTTGCCCCGGGTAATGGTATCATCGGGAAAGACGCCAAGCTGGACACCACCGATTCCCCAGAGACCAAAAAACGCAAGAAGCCCGCACACTTTGCAAGTGGTTTGAATCCCGCTAACCTTCGGGCAACAGGATCACTTGGTGAAATTGTCGACCACCACAATGACATGCTCGAAGCCAGGATTGACGAGGTCGAAACAAGGTGCGACCTCATCGAAGAGTCGACAGACAGAAGTTGTGCAAAGATGGAGTCCCAAATTAAAAGTCTAGCCTCTCGAGTTGCAAACACGGAGAAAGTTTTGACATCTCTTCACGCCATGGTTCTGGAGATGCAAGCCATGATTGAGGACAGCCAGGTTGCAATTTCTGAGCTCAGGGAGTTTGTCCGTCAGGGGTCGCACTGAAATGCGATGCTGCCAAGGAAAATTTGCCCGACTTGGGCTGTTGGGAAGGCAGAGAGGTTCATCGAATGGGGAGAAACCACATGGAGATTTCGGTGAGTAGCATGTGTGGGACAGCAGTATGAAGCCTCTCTTTGGGGCGCACCGGCAAGCACACGGGAATTGGGCCCGTAGAATTAGTTTTTTCACAAGAAAGCTTCACTCGTTGACATTGATTTCACTGCCCCTCGTTGAAAGGATCCTGGACAGCCTACCCGGACCCCCAACCCCCCGACTGCCCGACTGTCCCGCCTCCAACTGAGTTCCATTACAGCCTACTCGACATCACTAAAAGTGCCAAACATCCCCTGGTCCTGTCCTTCGCCGTCTTCTGCAGCCCGCGTCGCAACTTTCCCGGCCACCACTGACGCATTTCTCAATGGCTGCAATGGCATCGGGCCATGATCCCGGGAATGGAAACGCAGTCAGTCCCAATTTCGCTCTATCTTTGAGCACTTGTTCGCCATCGGCCACTTAGCACAAACTCATCAGTCGTGTGGTTCTTTTGTGCCCTCACGCCCCAAGACACTCCACGTCGACAATCACTTTGTTGTCTACTGGGTGTCTCAAAAAAAAAAAAAAAAAGCTGTGCTGGTATACAATGCTAACAATGAATAAAGAACCCATGCGATAAATACATAATTTGCATTTAGAGTTGAATAACGAGAAACTAAAGGTTTTTTGTTTCATAATGATTTATGCTAACCAGCCATGCCCGTCTTGCTTTTTATAAAAGCAATAAAATCCCGTCGTAGCTCGGAATCCTTCCTGCATCAATCCAGCCACAAAGAAGAATACTCTAGCTTGCGCCAAGCAAAACACACATCATGGCGACCAATCTTGCAAATTGGCGTCATGGAGACCACAACGTCTGGGGTTTCCAGAACGTCGACAAAATCATCCCCACTGACACCATCAACAAGGGCTCCAAGACATCCCCGCTGCCTCGCAGGCTGCGCACATTCGACAACTTCAAGTTGCAAGTTTCGCCCATAGAGACCCTGGATCTGGCCGCATTTCTCTCAAGAACCGAAACGGATGGCCTCGTCGTGCTCAAGGGCGGCGCCATCGTCTACGAGCACTATGGCCGGACCAACACGGCGGCCTCGGTCCACGCCACATTTTCCATCTCAAAATCCGTCACAGGCCTCGTATGCGGCATCCTGGCGCATCAGGGAAAGCTGAAGATGACCAGCCTCGTCTCGGAATACGTGCCAGAGGTCAAGGGATCCGCATACGAAAGCGTGACCGTCCAGCAGCTGTTGGACATGCGCGCGGGCATCAAGCACCGCGATACCGACGTGTCGCGAGGTTATCGCAGCGCGACGGGCATGTACCCCCCAGAGCCGAACGAAAAGGCGACGAATCTGCACGAGTACCTACCGACGGTTCGGTCCCCGCCGACTCCTCCCATCGACGGACTCGAGGGTGCACCATTCGACTACGTCACGCCCAACGCTGATCTCGTTGGCTGGGCCATTGAGCGAGCGGCGGGCAAGACATTCGCTCAGCTGCTCAGCGAGATGGTTTGGCAGCCAATTGGAGCCGAAAGCGACGCATGCGTGACCTTGGATCCCGACGGCAATGCCAGGGCTGCTGCCGGGTTCTGCGCAACCGCCTGCGACATGGCTCGTCTTGGCCACGCAGTCTTGCAGGCTGCACGGGGTGGACGGGGCGTCATTCCTCACGAATGGGTCAGCGACATGTTGACTGGCGGGAGCGAAGCCGCCTTTGCTGCCGGTGATGAGAAGAGGGAGTATGAAAACGCATTCGACACTGTCGCGTACCGTTCATACTGGTATGTGAGTCCAAGGGACCAGATTCTGTTGGCATCGGGATCCAATGGGCAACTCCTGGTTGTCGATTGCAAGAGCGATGTAGTCATGTCCAAGATGAGCTCGCAACCAGTGCGGACCGACTGGGCCAAGATACGCTGGAGTATCCAGGCGTTCAGGGAGATTACCGCCATCTTAGGTCAAGAAGATACTGACCAGGTTGAGAATAGAGAATAAATTTAGATACAAATTAGAATTGGTCAGAGTTAGAGTTTACTTAATTTTTTTATGCCCACGATTCTTGTCTTGTTGATCAAATTTGCATGGGCGTAGGTTTCATCATTAACCTATCCCTAGCCCAGGAATCCAGGCCGCTAACCCTCCTAATAGTCACTCATGTCATTCTTCGGGATATTTATGACACAGACACGCAAAAAATCCAGCTGTGAAACGAACCGCCGCCTGAAATCTAGATCACTGTGATGCAATTGTGTG
>NAGG01000875.1:0-30277 GCA_003031705.1 Calonectria naviculata | reverse complement strand
TCCTTAAGTATCTAAATAATATTAATCAACACCTAAGAGCAGTTGCCTTGGGGCCAGTCCTTGACACCTTGTTCGAGATCGGCATATTGGCTACCGATGGCCAGTACCATGAACAGGACACAAATGAATTCGGCTGGACGTCGTGTTGGGTGGTCGCTTTGTCCGTCAAATTCACATGTTCCTGAAAGAAATGCATCAACCTTCCGTGTGAAAATGGCAGGGTGATAGAAGAAGAAGTTGGACTGGGAGTATTGAAAGAAAGTGGAGCTTAAAAAATCGAGAACATGTCTTGGAGGCAGGGCAGCCAACAGACTAGTACGAAGATCATTAAATAGATTTGGTGGATCGATTATATAGTGTTTATATGCCTTGGTACTAGTTAGAAGCTGTCACCTCAAGCAAAAATACTAAACTTACCGTCTTCCGGTCCCCTGAATAGTCCGGGGAGTTTGATATTGTGTCCCTAACACTGTCGAAGAAAGCCCAGGCGGAAGAGCCACCGTCAAAGTCTAATTTTCTCGTTAATTATGTCCCTTTAGTCCTAAGGATAACCTCACTCACATGTCTTTCCTTGATCCAACACGTATGTCTGCTGGGGTAGACGGCAGTCCATAGCAATACTCTCTCGGTCATCTTCAGACTCATTCTCATGCAGTGGCGAATCATTATCGCTCCCTTCTCTTATGGGTCTTCCCTCCTTGTATCGCGATTTTTGTAACAGCAGCCTCAAGCTCTCCATTTCTTGGGGAACAATGATCCCATTAGCTCGTAATATAGACTCTAGAAGAATCTCTCTTTCTGATCGTGAGGGCGAATTTTGGCTTTGGATTTGTGCTGACACTGCGAAGTGGCATGTGTTCCCAGCCGTTTCGCACCTTTGGCATGGATTCAGCCCATTGCATTTTAACTTGTTGCTCCGACATTGGTGACAACTTTTTGACCGCGTTAGCAAGCGAGACTGACACCGCTGTGGGACTCTTACGCTGTTCGAACTCGTTTGCGCTTCTCGTCTGGGACAGTAGGCCTCTTACGACGCCCAGTGTGTTGAGTGACGGCATCAGTCATTGATACTAAGTCTCTTGCAACGACTTGGTCTCGTCTTAAGAACATAAAGAGGAGTCTTGGATCTCGGGCGATATCTACATTTTAAGATTTGAGATTTGAGTGGGGTATAACTGATGATATGGGCCTTGACACTGGCTAGTCTAGATGCTTATCTAAGAACCCCCGGAACAGGGGTTTGGAGGCTAACCTCTAGCGATAGCGAGCGGGGTCACACAGTCGGCACCAGTTTTGAGAACCGAGTGGTAGAAAAGGAACATGGAGATCTCAAGGAAATACGATTGTATAATATTCATGAAAACAGCAAAAGCCTAAAACCACCTGGACAATAGGCGGGGTCTATCTTTGGACAGGAAATCTTTTGAAATTTACATCCCCCAGCAGACCTTTCAAGTCGGCAATTGACACCTTATTGAAATGTGATAATTTGTTAAAATCTGTTATATGGACCTCTAGTATCACCACGGCTCCCTTTCAATCGTAACCGGCATCTGTCTCAAGCTGCTAAAGGCCACCCTTCCATCTTTCACTACTGCCAGCAAATTCTCACTCTCATCCAACACAGTAATATCTTCAAGAGGATTCTTCTCCAGCACAAGTAGATCAGCCAAGAACCCTTTCTTAATTTGCCCAATTTCACTTTCCCGCCTTAGCATCTTTGCGCAATTTATTGTTGCACTCTGCAGAATGGACAGGGCTGATAAGACCTGGGCACGAAGGCTAAACTCTCTGCGTTGGAACTTGTGCATTCCGGCAATCAAGTCCGAGCCGAAGCAAACTGTCACACCCGCATCGGATGCTATTTTGAGGGCATCAAGGCCGGATCCAAGCACAGCAGCATTCTTCTGGGCGCATTTCTCGTTGAGGAATTTGTCGAACGGAGGCTTACTCAGGGCGTCGTATGTGACCAAAGTTGGCGTTAGAAAGATGCCCTTCTGAGCCATCAACTCTGCAAGTTCGCGATCGATGAAATTCCCATGCTCAATGCCTTTGACTCCATTGTCTATCATGTGTCTCATTGCGCGAATTGTGTAGGCATGAGCCGTGACGTAGGTGTCAAAACTCTCGGCGGTGCGTACAATGGCTTGAAGCTCTTCCGGGAGAAATTGCGGATGTGCAAGATTGTCAAGCTTACTAGCGACACCACCGCCGCCCATGATCTTGATGAAATCTGCGCCTTTGCGGATTTCATCTCGAACGGCAACAGAACATTCTGTGACGCCGTCGCAAATACGCCCAATGCCTGATCGGTGCCCTGCGCAACACTTTAAGGTCGGGTCCTCGTCAGAGAAAGAGGATCGCTGGTCACCATGCCCGCCTGTTTGAGAAAGCGCATGGCCAGCAATAAGTAGTCGAGGTCCGACAATAAGCCACTCTTCAATTGCTTCCTTGAGAGAGCCATCTGCACCACCGCAATCGCGAGCCGTAGTGAAGCCTCTTTGTAGCATTTCCCTCGCCAGGAAAGTGGTTCTGAAGTTGTTCAACGATGCTGGGATATTTTTGTAGGTACTTTTGAGATCTGCCTCTCCCGGTGTGGCGGTAATGTGAACATGCCCGTCAATGAGACCAGGGCAGACGTATTTACCCTCGACATCGATGACAACAAAGTCAGTGACATCACTTTCTCGTTCGGTCGATTTCCCACCGATAGTGACAGATGCAATCTTGCCACTAACAACAGAAATAGAAGCATTTTCGTGGACAATGCCCTCGGCGGGGTCAATCAATTTGGCATTAATGATCCGGAACGGCTTTTGAGGGGGTAGGACCCAAGGCTTGTCACCAATATGGCTAGCTTCTGGAATTTGACCCATGTTGGATCTTGACACGAGCGTCATTGTTCAAAAAAAAAAAAGAAAAGAAAAAAAGAGAAAAAGTCAAATAAGAGATCATACAGTTGTAAATAAATTGCTTGACTTGATTTTTCGTAACTATATCAATACTTTGTACTGGTATTTATGATTTCCCGACAGCATGGTCTCTCTTCACGTCTTATTGATACACCGGATCGTGTCCATCATTCGGGTGCATGTACCCGAATCACGCCCCCACCTATCTCGGCTCCGGATCCGAGAGTGCTGGTTTTCGGATCTACACCTACCCTAGATAAGGGCCGCCAAGAAGGCGGTTGGGTATAACAACCCGTCTTGCCACACCGAGAAGACCCAAACCTGCAATCACCAATAGCTGATTTAATCAAGTGTCCAAAAGCATCATGTCGAAAAAGGCAGAAGCCATGTCACGCAAGAATGCCAGCATCGACTTGGGAAACCTGGGCGAAGCAACTGTCGAATACTCTCCAGAACAGGAGAGGCGGGTCTTGGCAAAAATTGATCGTGTCATTCTACCAATGATGTGTTTCGTGGAATTTTTCCAGTGTGAGTATTATTTCAATCCTCGGCACTGTGGGACTTGCTGAGTATGAGAAGACCTGGACAAACAAGCCATCGGTTTTGCGGCTGTATTCAACCTTGCCGAGGATCTTGAAATGAGCAGCCACCAATATTCGTGGTCCGTCAGCACATTCTATTTCGGCCAATTAATCTCCAACTATCTCGCCATCTATGCCATGAGTCGATTTCCATTGACCAAATTCGTGGGCATATCCGTGTAGGTCAAGTATGGTGGTTCCAATGAAGCTGATCAAGAGCTGACGACATTAGCATGGCATGGGGCATATTGGCTGGATGCCTCGCCGCCCCTGGAAATTTTGGCGGCTTCACTGCAGTCAGGTTCCTTCTCGGGTTTGCCGAGGGCGGAGTTCAACCTGCTCTCGTCATCATTACAAGCACCTGGTACAAGCGGTCCGAGCACTCAGTTAGAGTTGCGTAAGAATATCCTTCATTCTCAGATATCGTTGAAATGAACTGACCGCTTGACACAGTGCATGGGTGACATGCAATGGTCTTGCCCAGGTTCTTGGAGCCCTCATCATGTACGGGGTGGGCCTGTCTGCAAACACCGCTATTGCGACATGGAGAATCATGTTCTTGGTTTGCGGCGGAGGCACGTTGTTGGCTGGTGGAATATTTGTGGCTCTGATGCCTCGTGATCCCGGAAATGCATGGTTCCTGAATGAAACCGAAAGAGAAATTGCGACCGCGAGGCTTTCGGCTGACCGAATATCCAAAGACACCACGAGCTTCAACAAGGCTCAGTTGTGGGAGTTTCTCAAAGACTATCGAGCGCTGATTTTGGTTCTTGGGGCTTTCACTAATACGCTTGCCTCTCCGGTGATAAAGGTGAGCCGCATTTGAAATATGCCCAGAGCGTTTACTAACATAGACTTAGTTTGCCACTCTCGTCATCAACGGATTCGGGTGGTCAAAGCTAAACACTATGCTGGTGAGCTTGCCGGCAGGCATCCTACAGATTCTGATGATATGGGTTGTAGTAATTGGAATCCGCGTCACCGCCATTCCTCGGTGCTGGTGGGGAATTCTGGCGACAATTCCTCCTTTAGTGGGAAACATCGGTGTAGCTTCATTGCCCACATCCTCCAAATGGGGCACAGTAGTCTGCACATGGCTTGCGACGGTACTGTCACCCGTGCAGGTCATCATTCTAAGTCTTATTGCGTCCAACATAAAGGGAAACACCAAGAAAGCGGCCGCCAGCAATTCCTTTTTTATTCTTTATGCCGCCGCGGCCATCGCTGGCCCTCAGCTATGGACCAAGCCACCTCGATACACGGCCGGCATTATTGCAGACCTTGTTGCACTCGGCGCTAATATTGCCATTTTTATCGCCTTTATGACCTTTGCCAAAATGGAAAACAGGCGTCGGGATCGGAATGAAGTCGTTACTGAGGAAGCCAACGATTCCGACTTGACGGATTGGCAGGATGTTAACTTTCGTTATTCAATCTGATGTCTCGGGAAAAGCCAGCAGCCAGCAGAATCAAGTTCTCAGATGGGTTGGGCTGAGTGCAGATTTTCCAAGCACGTTGATAGTATCCACATTACCACTTCAAGATTTAGGCGTAAAATTCACTGTGCTGTTTGAACCTCACTTTCTCTAGATCTGAAGGACCCTGACCTCCGACACAAGCCACCCATCTAGCTATCCAGTGCCACAGGGGCACAGAACCTTCATTCAATTAAAGCAGTCTCCACCCTGTTCAACCTTTGTGGCACTGGCTTATTTTGCGCCAATACGCACTTAGCTCCACGTCCGCCACTCTGACCATCTCACAATCCAGGCGCACGCAGTCGGTGACAGACCGCGAGAGACACAATGCGCTCACTCGGCCTCAATACGAGGTGCCGCATATCCAGAGACCATGTCTCGTGTAGTTGATTACGGATGGCCGCTAGCTCATGCCCTGGCGACAAACGCCCCTCTGCCTCTCGGCTACAGAGCCTCTTGTTTCAGAAATAGAACGAGACGCGGCCAGGGGGGGTGGGATGACTTGGCATCCGGCAGCCAAGAAAATCCCCAGATTTTCAGCCACGGCAATCGGATGCCAAGCCAGAAACAGCCCAAGCACCCGTCACTCTCGGATGCGGCACCAGAAGCCTGTCAAAGGGGAGGGGCCATTAGGTCCTTGATCACTTTGCTGGCTTGCAGTGGGGCCCCTTGCTAGCCAGATGCGATCAACGGTGGGATCATGGCCGTTGGACAATGCGGAATCCCGCCAATCACGACGCCGCCTCGGTATTTTTTCCGTCCGCCTCAACCGTACCGCTGGATCCCGATACATGCGGCTGGAAAGGGAAATTATTCTGCGCAAAGCACTCGGTTATTCTAGAAACTGTAAAGATGGTGTTGGCTTACACCCAGAGTGCGGTAGCCTCCTTGGTGGCCAATTGTATAAAAAGACTAGAGTCTGCTTCCTTCATGTTTATCCCGACTTCCAATCCATCCCACCGACAATAGTAGTCAGAGGCCATCACCATGAAGTCATTCCTCACCCTCCTTACTCTGGTTTCGTCGGCTTTTGCCGCAAGCCGTACATCGGCCCCCTCGGGCTGCATCACTGTCGCCAAGTCGGGAGGTAAATACTCGACCATCCAGGCCGCAGTTAACTCGCTGTCGACCACCTCATCGGCTGCACAGTGCATCTTCATCGGTGCTGGTACATACAATGAGCAGGTCATCATCCCGGCTCGCACTGCCCAGCTGTCCATTTATGGATACACGACCGATACCACTTCGTACGGTTCCAACAAGGTCATCATCACCCACAACCTGTCCCAGAAGAACGGCCTCACCGATGAGCAGACGGGTACCCTGAGAATCAGATCCAACAACTTCCGCTTGTACAACGTCAACGTCCAAAACACTTTCGGCCAAGGCAGCCAGGCCATTGCTCTCAGCTCTTACGCCGACAGCGGCTTCTACGGCTGTGCCTTCACTGGTTACCAGGACACTGTGCTGAGCAACACGGGCAACCAAGTCTTCGTCCGATGCTACATTTCCGGCGCTACCGACTTTATCTTCGGACAGAGTTCCAGAGCCTGGTTCCACAAGGTTGATCTTCGCGTCTTGTCCGCCTCCCTTGGATACGTCACAGGTATGTTTTTACTCGGCCCTCGGAATAATTATTGCAATCATCATCTAACACATGTGTCACTAGCCAACGGTAACGCAAAGGGAGGCAGCTCCTACTATGTGTTCGACAAGTGCAGCATCGCTGCCGCAGATGGCCAATCCGTCAACACTGGCGCTTACTACCTCGGTCGACCCTGGGGCGCATATGCTCAGGTTGCCTTCCAGGAAACCAACATGACATCCGTCATCAACTCAAAGGGATGGTCTGTTTGGAGCACCAGCCAACCCAACACGTCTGGTGTTAACTTTGGCGAGTACAAGAACACCGGTGCTGGTGCCTCGGGTACTCGGGCCACCTTCTCCAAGACCTTGAGCAGCGCCATCACCATTGGCGAGATTCTGGGCAGCGGTTACGCTAGCGCAAAGTACTTTGATTCATCTTACTACAACTCCAGCTAAATTAGACTAGGAAGCTGTTTTTTTTTAATAGATTGGGGGATATTAAATACGAAGAATAAGATTCTGTCACCAGTTGTGGTGATGACATATTGCATTAAAGATCTTGTTATTTTATGGTGAATTCCATCCAGATCTCGTATAAATATTGTGATTAGCCGCTACCGGCTTGCTCGGGGCCTTAGAGTTCAACCCCTCTTTTGCTTTGCGGTCTAAGCAAGGCACGGGCTGTGATGCAAAGATTTTGAATGTGGTCTGTTGCCGTGGCTTTAAAATTTTTTCACGGCGGAATGCAGTTAATTCCATCTACCTGTTATACAATTTCTCTTTCCATCTATTCTTGACATCTGGTCTTCTTAATACGAGATCTCAGGGCAGCTTTGACATTCTTGGGTCTGTGCCTTGACGGGCTGAGCAGGGATGGTGGACATAAGGTGTGTGCTGTCATTGTCAAAGCGACAGCCCGCAATGACCAGATCGACACTGAGCAGAAGTTGATAATTTCGATATACGAACTAGATCCGGACGTGTGCTTGTCAGGTCGGTGCGGCACCTTGACAGCTATTATATGTTGTTTGAACTACCCCATAAATGTGACAGTGTAGAAACGTGGCGGCTACGAAAATGGAGAAAGTTTGAGAATGCCATTCTCATCCTATTCAAATCCATACTTTTAGACTCGACATGTCCTTGATTAATTTAATTTGGTCTTTTCCTTAGACGCAGTCTCTTGGTATAATGGAAGTTTCCATCCGGTTCTAAGTGTGAAGCTTAACCATGAGCTCGGCTATAGACTTTTATTCAGCTTGGAGTGTGTCAGCGGGATAGGTTCGCAAAATCACAATTCTGTTCACATATGCCAGTTATTCTGCTAAAATGCTAGCAAATTCGCACCATGTCCTTCCACCGAGTTCCATCGCTAGGGAAAGTGCGGGAAGTGGCTAGATGTTCCAGGACAACGGTAAAGCCTCCGCCTCCAGATAAGCTATCGAGCTTCCGCGCTTTGCAGCCGGCGAAGTAGAATTTGAAATGCCATTGCATTATTGTATATTTACAAGCATAACTGACACCAAACTTAATCAGCTAGTCTTGCTAGCAACCAACTCGATTAGAGCTACCCATTTAGTCAGCCAGGCCATGGTGAGCGCCGGCCTTTCTGCAGTAATGACTCCACTCATCGCCGCCCAAATGCTCCTCGAGCGAGTTGCAAACTAAAAGGTCGCCTCGGAAACTTTGCAAGGTGTTGTGTCAGCGCCCAGCAAAAGCCGTCTCTAAATCTTTGAACATACCGTGGTGCAGTCGGGGCATTTGTCCCACTGCTTGTCACCGGTGTTACGGTTCTTGTACATGTCACAGGCAGCTTGTGTGGCCTTGGTGTTCTGTAAAAATTAGTGACATGTCACCTTTGGCTTAGATGGTAATATTGAAGCTTACGGCCGGGTTTTCCACCATTTTGCTGCCAATCCTGAAGTCAACACAATATGCAATTTTGTGCAAGTCAGCAACAGCGCTGGAAGACTGTTGTTAGTATTTGTTGTAGGTATTGTGGTGCGCTATTGACATTGGAACCTACCTAGTGGCGCAGGCCAAAGCGGCAAGGATGACGGTTGACAGCTGCATATTGATGTTGGAGTAAAAATGAGAAGTGGTTTCATTGTGGTAACTCTTATCTATTGGAGATGGAACGAGTATTATTTATGTCCAAGAACAGAATCTGCTTTCTGTTGTGGTTGTCATCAATTGTCGTAACTCGATTCGGCTGTACTCAGCATCACACCGAATGGACGCCTAGGTTTAATATATCGTAACTCGTAGAAGTCAACCATTGTTTCATCTACCTTTAGTACAGGTTTGTGCTTCTTTTGGTGAGCCAGACGCCCCAGGTTCTCTCGCTGGTTACAGTATCCGTGCCCCCAAGGCACGCTCACAAACAAGGCGGACGAACGAATCCTACGCGTCGGCGCTGTGGGGCATTCACGCACACAAACTTCTTAGTATATTGGCTACAAAATTCAGTAACCATATGGCTCAGCAATTGGCGCCACAACCACGTCGTAATGGGGAAAGAAAATGGACCAATGTCAGCCATATTATGACACTGGAATAATATTGAATGTATTGAATGTATTAAAGCTAAGTATTTCGTCTTATTTTGACTTTATCTTGTTATTTTTTTGCACGTTGTCTTTCGTCAGGCGTGCGAATGGCAAATGAGGCTGTGGCCCTTCAAGCTAGCGATATAGCGCTATTTTTTCAGGGCCATAAACAAACGTGGTCATGCCAAGAGCAAGGATGCAGGAGGGTGTTATAACCGGTCTATTTGTTCTGTACACAAAGCATGGTGACTAGTATAAATACTGCTCAACAAGATCACATCGCGTTTAGACTCGATGCTGGTAGTGGACGCCAAGTTATCACACCGGTATGCTAGGCATGCTGAGGGGAACACAACGTGCCGCTCATCCACTAAACGTCGTGTACGGCGAGTGTCAATATAATGCTGCATTGTACCATAGTAATTCTTTTCCTTTTTTGAAATGCCTCAGCGTCAAAATTAGGTAGCGAAGGAAGTGGGACAATGAATAAGCGGCCTATTAAAGAAGCATTGGGGCGTCACATTTCGTTCGGCACCCCGGTCTTTCACAGCTGTTTCCACCTTACGAACGCCGCTCGTGGTTAGCTTCTCCCAAAAAGACCTCATCGGAAAAACTCCAAACTAGTGTAACATCCATTCCCATCTACTAACAGTAACGCAAGCTCGAAACTGCTCAAGGCTCGAATTAACTCTCTCAGTCACGAGCCGTTACAGGGTACGTATAGGCCAGGGTCCAGTGATGTCATGCCAGCCGACTTATTTCCACATTGAGCTTGAAAACATGATGATCGTGCGCATAATGGGTCCTTGTGTGGACCTGAGGTGTGATGTCGCGCTGGCTGCTTGTTCGCTTATCACTCGCGACCCGCAATGGGGTTTTCCCCATCTGGATTCTCATGGAATAACCCCAACCATCTCTGTGCCCCCTCCACTATTGCCGCGCGTATGCTCTTGAGCTATACTCGATTTCGTTTAATTGATTCCACCTGAAAAGTTATCACTTGGTCATTTTGCATTTCTCGAGTGTACATTGTCACTTGGTTATTTAGTCACGACTTTCGACATTATTGGTTCAAAAAAGCGCTAGCTCGCTATTAATGAGTGAAACTCTTAATCAATATTTAAATGCCATTTAAGACGCAGTAGCAAAATGCGCATAAGCCCAAAAAGTTCAAGTACTCTAAACCCGAAAACCCCATCGCTGCATGCAAAAAACATTGGTGTAGAGCCTCCTTTCCGTGAGGCGCTTTATTACATAAGAGATCGTCGCAGCCCATTCGATTTGGCCATATTGAAATACCTTCATCGCATGCCAATCTTCACCGCCTTCGGAATCATCACATCAGGCCAGTCACGCACACCGCCTGTCGTCCACGCCACATTTGGACTACACCCACATTTTCCGAGATTCGACCGTTGAAATCAAGGAACTCAGGGCTTCCTGGTCCTTTTCTTTCATCCCGCTTTCCGGTCTATACCGCATCCACGGCCCATGCTTCTGGTACCATTCCTCGAGCATCATTTTGCTTTGGTCATCCTTGATGTCCTTCCATAAAGACTCGTAGCTTTGATACACGTCATCCCTCCAGTACACGTAGTCTGAGTTGTTCTCGTAGTCAGCCGATTCCTCACTGTCGTCTGAAAATAAGTCGTTGCTGTCGTGTTCTGTGGAGGGACTGTCGGAGCATCGGAATCCACTGCACAAAGCCAGTTGTTTCGCGTTATTGGCAGCTTGTGCTGAATTCAGACCCCATCTTGAACATCCTTCACCTGTTTTGGCGGGAAAGTCGCCCACTCCCCTTCCTATCTTGATTTCTCTCAAGTTGAGCATATATTTCTGCCAGTATCGGAATAGCATACTCCAACGAAGGCCCGTCACAAGTGGAGTCAGCTCGTGGTTTTGGCGACTCGTCCCACTTGCAAGATACCCCTCATTCGATATACTGAAGTAATCGCCGTTTTTGTCTTGCAGAACCACCTGGCTGTCGTCCAGCTCCATCCAGTGGCTGGCTTGAAGGAGCACGGCACACCTATCCAGGTGCAGCTTCTCGAGGCCCAGTGAAGCAACCCAATCCATCTGCCAATGATGGCTAAAGACGAAATTCCTTAACGCAAGAACTTTTAGATTGGGCATTCCGCGTCCAGCTCCAATGAGGCGCAAGTCCAATTTCGGATACCAACCCCACCAATCGCGAGAGCCGAGGGAGAGCACGCGGAGATTGGCGGCGACTGCGGGCTGAAGCCAAGTCGAGGGCAGGCTTTGAAAGAGTTGGTGCCTCTCTGCAGCTGCCGTGGATAGCTGCCAGTAGCGGTCATCGATGCCCGTCGCCACGTGTAATCGAATATCAGAAAGGCTGGTGGATGTGATAACAGTTTGAAATGCTGATGAGCTTGTGAGCTGAGGGTAGTCTTCTAGGTTGGATATCCCGAAGCTTTTGAGCCGTATAGGATAGCTTGGCATGTCTTGTGGTATTTGGCTGCTTCGGTACTTGTTTATCTCGGCGAATTGGATCCTTGCATCCACGGCCCTTTGGTTTTCTTCGGACCATGTGCCGGCGAGAGATCTGAAGATGGTATCCAGAACCCGGTACCGGAAATCCGCAGTGTCCTCGTACATTCTATACTCAATAGCGTCCTGTATGAATCGCATTTGGAGGGATTCGAGGTTCCGGAAGCAGCATATAAACGGCAATGCATCGAAGAATTCCGAGGGCGTCTTGTACACCAGACTGCGCTGCACTCTGGAGTGGGGCTCCAGGGAAACATCACAGGTGATTTCCCGGACCAGGCTGCAGAGGTACTTTGATTTTGCAAGCTGGATAAATCGCTTCGCATCTTCAGCGGTTGTGCGCAGGCGGAGGCTGCGGAAGGCCCGGGGACCCGCGATGGAGGCAAACCGGCGGTTGACACATCTTAGACGGGTGAGAGCAGCCCTTGGCAGAGACTGGACGATGATGTAAAGGATATCATCGGGTATGGACTCCAGAGTAGTCTCTGGGACAGTAGTAGCGTGTGGCATTTTGACGAGGCCAGATTTGGGTTTTCCAGGTTCAGGCCGTGCTCAGCGAGGATGAGGGTAGATGAGGACGTGAGCCGTGATTACATAAGGTGAGATGCGCATTGTGCCGCCTTGGGCACGCGACCAATGAGTAGCGAGCAGCCAAGCCGGCCTGCGGGTATGAGGAGATTGGTGTGCCAGCCGCTGATTGATAACGGGCCAGGCCAATCAGTATATGGGCTCACCCACCAAGTGATTCAATAGTATCACTGCCAAGACTTTGTGTGTATCATTAGCCTGTTCCCATGGCCGTCATTAGTGCTAGGACTTAGTCACTCCTGCCGCACTAAGCACTTGTATAATTGCTTTTTCACACAGAGGTCCCATTTTCACAGCCTTGCCTCAGCAAAGCCTCGTCTGACACACCCAGTCCAAGCGAGGGACTACGATATGCGAAAATCGTTGAATGGGCATCATGTTACCCAGCCGAGCGGATCCATGATCCCACCTCGTCCGCCGATGGCTCGACATTGATGAATACTACACCAACAACTCATACAAAAGCCCTGGCGCTACCCTCGGGGCTTGTGGCATGTCTAGGACCCAATGGAAAGAAAAAAAAAAAAACGCTACACATCCTCTTGCATACAGCCACGTTTTGGGCGGCCCACGTTGGGTTTAGTCATGATGCAGTAATCCATTGGCTGGCTCGATGCACCTCGGGCAACACCGTCGTCACATTTGGCCTTGTTTGTCAACGGGACCAATTCCGAATCACACAATGTGCAAATGGGCGCTGACATCGAGCAGACATCTCACCCAACACACTCCAAACATTCAATGGATCAGGTTAGTCCGATGCCGGACTGCATGACAAGGGTGGGCCAGTGACGTGCCGCCCATGTGTCCCGCGACCAACAGACAGACCTCTGGCAGTGCGGGGGCCTCAGATACCCAGTCGCTGAGGCGATGGCTTTAGATCTTTCGATAGCTTCACCGTCGCGCTAGAAGCTCCTGTCCAAACGTCAATAGTCTAGCTGATAGCACCCGGCCATGGCCGCAATGGCGGCGGCTCCCGCGACTTAGGCCAGCTGAAAGCTCCCAGCGATGGATCCTCCCCGCCCCCGCAATCCTCAGCCCGTGTGTCGTTGGGTATGTGTGTGTGTGGGTGGGCCTGGAAATACAGGGCGACTGTGATTACGGTGCCAGTGAATGCATCGGTGGGGGCAGCGGCCGCCGTTCCGCATCCCTGGAGCCGTCATTGACTGCGTAGGCGAAAGCCACGACTTGATGTGTGAAACAGCGAGACTGGGCCGAAAACCCTCGCCCAGAGGCCACCCACTCGTAATTGAGATTTCGGCTCACCGGTGGGCGGCGTAAGGTGAACTGGCTGTTGAATTGGGATCACCACACAGGTCTCTCCGGAATGAATTAAATGAGGACACGCAGCAATGTCTGAAAATCTTGTCTAATTCAAGGCGGCTACGGCGCTAACGGGGGCTGTGCTGGCAGAGTCAAGTTCGATGGCCTCAGCCCCGACGAGCCCGGTTTGTGGGGCTCATTTAGCCAATTGGAAAAATGATTCACTCTGCGAATGCCTTCTTTTTGTATACACTGCTGTTTTATTGTAATTGAGCTTACTGGTCTGACTGCCACAATGCATAATCCCGGAGCCTGCGGTGTAGCTTCACTTCCTAACGCAATTATTTGTGATGGAATAAGATCTGGAGGGCCAAATGAATGTCTGGGCAAATATGGTTGTCATTGGTGATAGTTTCGTTTTGTTTTTATTTTTTTTTTCACTACTTTTACTCAATTTCTAACTTCTAATGCTGTTTGAAAGCCCTAAATCTCTATCATGGGACGTTTACTGAACGAATGGCTATACTCTTCTCTCGTATCCAACGCTCTTTTCCGCTTTTGTGCTGGTGGATATTTATACACATCAGTATCCTCGGATTCTTCTGAGCTTGAGCTGTCAAGCTCTTCTTCATTATGCACATGTTTCTCAGCTGGGACTGGAGCTTGCTCGGCATCGCCTAATGTTTCTTTTTCAAGGTCGTCATATTGCCAATCCACTTCGTATCTGTTGCCTGCCAGTATATGAACAAACCACAAAGCAAGGTTAACAGTCCAGGTTCTGTGTTTTTCAACATCACCCTTACAGTGGTTATTCCAAGGAATAGAAATATATTCCATCAGGCCATTACGTATGAGCGCTTGCTCGAGTAGCGCTTTATCTTGAGAATCATCATTTGTACGCGTTGATCCTCCCAAACTGTTATCCGTAGGTCTGACCCGGAAGATGAAGGCTTCATGACAAGTCAAAATGCAACCATAGCGACTCATGTGTTGTATACAGTAGGTGAAAGCTTGTCGCACCGGCCAAGCATAGTTGTTAGATGTTTTCCCGGGTTTCCACTCGCCAAATTCGTCAATCAAGTTCTCTTTGGTCAAAAACTCGCTCCTCCACTTTCCGGCAGGTTTGTATTCTTTTGGGAACCTTTCCTGTGTTGATTGAGCTTTGACAGTGTCACCCTCTGTACTCTGCGAGCTCCATATTCTTGATCCTCAGTCAGGCTTTAGTCTCCTCAGTGATTGTACTTTTGGCCTCCTAGCCTGGTCAGAGCATTTACGTCGCGGCTGTTCTCGCTGCCTTTTGGGCGGTGGTGGCGCCCTGCTCTCTTTCTCAACTGGGGGATCTCCTGGTGACCAGATGGCTGTGCGAAAGTCTTTATGAACAGTATCCAGAGCTGCGTTGACGATAGTCACATTCCATTTTTTAATCATAAACCTTGTTTTAATTTCGTTGGTTACGTCCTTCTCTTGATGATATATGCGTGGATACGGCGGTAGTTCACGGTTGTTGCGTTGTGCCTCACGAAGTAATCGTCCTCCAAATGACGTTTCCAAGACATCAAAATTCTCAAATTCCTCCCATTTCTTAAGCTGAGCTGGGGTATGCCAATTTTGGCTCCGAGTATTGGTTTTACACTTGATTTCGTCATATTTGAGGATTGGATTTGGATGAGTCAGGAATTCCATGATGGAAATTGACGTATTCGTGCTCATAATTGTAATTTAAGGCGCGGCGTTATTGTGAGGAAAACAAAGGTTACACGAGGCTATTAGCTTAGTGTGTAATCATTCCACTATTACATATGGTGGAAGATTGCGAATATGAACTAAAGTTGTTCGACACAAATGGAGGGCCACCCCTCATCCATTTATGTATGGTCAGCGTGACTTGCATTATTGGACACCCTTATCTATTCGGCCGTACCAATAGTGAGAAGACAATGTCGTACTCAACTGGGTGCATGCATGGGATGACAACATGCATATGATTTGAAAGCCCTGGTTGGCTCGCGCAGCGCTCGTGATCATTTTGCTCATACCACTTCGTTTAATTTGATGCGCGGAGAAGGTCGCAATTTGTCCACAAAAGTCAAAATGTGGAAACCTGGGTTGGCAGTTGGTTATAAGTCAGTTCTAGTCCCAAAAAGGTCACTAGCCACATCGCCCATTGTAATAATTTTCAATTCTAGCTGAAATTCTAACATGCCAAAGCGACGGCAAAAGCCTATTCCCTCTGAGCTACCTCTGTGTGAGGGTCCAAAGCTTGGCTTGTTCAAGGATCACGATTCCAAAATCGAGTGGCTAGAGCGACTTGGAGTGAATGACGAAGATGAGGATCGGTCCACAGAAGGCTTTGTGTTCCATGTGAAGATCAATCGTCGCGAGTATGCAATTAAAGTTGTGAGTAACAGCAATACTGTTCTCTGAAAGGCCAGAGGGAGGCTTATATATAACGGCAATTTCAGTTCAAGTTCTTCGATCCAATGAGTACGAAATATTTTTGGGGGCCGCTGATGGGAAGAAATACGCCTTTGCAGTTAGCAGCATGTTACACAGATCCCTTCTATGCCGAATGCAGAGCATTTGGCCGAATCAACGACGTCACGCGAGGGAAGAAGCGTGTACCCAAAATTGCAATCCCGTGTCACGGCTTCATGTTTTTAAATGAGCAGGACCAGAAAATACTCAAGAACCGCAATATTGATCTTGAGTTAAACAAAGTTGACATGAACTATCAGCGGGCAACACCAGGCGTCTGTAGGCCTCGGGCCATCGTCAAGGATCTCGCCTCCTCAAAACACGGTGTCGGCACGAACAGTCTTGAAACACTTCTTGCTGGTATTAGAAAACTAAATTCGCAATATCACGTATATAATATGGATATCCGACTTGATAATTACAGAGATGGTCGGATTGTGGACTTTGGGTCATCATGGACAGAACCACACGAACTTCTGAATTCGCTCAATGAAAGACAAGCGAAGGAATCTAGGCTCGCAGATCTGGCTAATTTTGATGAAATGGTAGTTGAGGAGAGGATTCCGAATCCTAGATTATTTCTAGCCATGCATTCAATGACCTTGAGGCGACGAAAACGCAATTAGGTTCTCAGTAGTGCAATAATGTGGAAAGTTCAGAATGAACAAGGACTTTTAACTGATACGTGCAGTCGAATAAATGTTACATGGAAGGTTCACCGATTTCCCAGGAGATATATGACGGGACAGCAGCTGTTAGCCTGACACCCAATGATGTAACTCCATAAAATCACTTCCAGATAGAGTATTCGCACTGCATCTATCAATAAAAGCCTTACCGAATAGCTAGTTACTACCTAAATAACAAGGAAATCACCCCCGCACTCTGCGCAGCGGTCTGAAAGCTCAACAGGCTTGCAGTCAACTGCATGGCAGTTGATACAGAAAAGCAAGGCCAACCAATCATGCTCTGCGGCCTCTAAGACGGCATCAAGCCAAGGGATCCAGTATCCTGAAGCGATGCCGCCTCCAAGCTCCAGAGCGTGTTGCAACCAATGCGGGAGGACTAGTTCCCACTCTCCTTCAAAATCGGCCCCATCAGGGTGATCAATCAGACGTACATTGCCGATGGCCCCGTTGGGAACATATGTGCCAGTCTCTTCATTCAAAACACCTCCACATTGATCTGACCCGCAGCCGCACTTCCATAGTGCGTACACAGATGTAGCGGCGGCACCTTTCAAAGGAACACCCTTGGCCCTTAATCCGACCAGCCACTCAATTCCTCCTTTCTCCTGCACGGCCGATGCGAAGGATAACCCAGCCAAGGTTCCTCCCGCATCATCATTCACCGACCCGCACTGCCCCATCACTTGCACTATGGCAGCTGAAGCTAGGTCGAGTTTGGATTCCACAACCAATCCACTCCTGGCAACCAATATCCACGGGAGTAATCTTTCGTCACACCGCACGCCGGCATCCATTGTTCCGGATCGAGTGTAAACTCCTAGCATAACTCGTAGAAACATTCGAATCGGCTGCTGAACATCACAGCTCCTGTGTGGCACTACAGGTCTCTGAGGCCAGAAACCAAGTCTTGCAGCAAGCCAAACACCCCATCCTGCCCAATCGTCTATGCCCCCTTTGTATGACCATGCAGATGGATAGTTTTTAAATGCTATATCCATTGCCATCTTGATAAGTCTGGTATCCTTTGCCCCAAGTGAATATGCCCTTACCAACCCCTCCTCTCGTGGTTGTGCCATGGATATGGCATGAATGAGTGCTTGATATATCGGTGTTGCCAGGTCCACTGCTATAGCCCGGAAAGCTTGTCTGTCCACCCCTTTACTGGCTGCTACGAGGGCAGACCCAATTGCATCACCGCAGGGGATCATTTCCAATATCAATCCCTTGCTATGTTCTTCATCATCACGATCTTCTCTCATGCGTCTCAAAATATTCCGCAGTCGTTCACAGACATGGCTCTGGGCACAGATGCACGTGTGAGGGCTACACCCTTCTTTTTGGAGTGCCTCTAATATCGCGTTCTGAGCAGCTTCCGACCTATTGGATGCGTCGGAGCCTACTAGATACTCCCACGCAGAAAGTCTGTATGCAAGAGGCAGATCTTTTGTCATGACCTGAGTTAGACGAACTGCGTCGGTTCTCTTAATTGTCCTTGTGTGTATGCCTGCTGTGACCCATTGAGTTGCTTGAGGTGTAGGCCAGACCCCTTGGTTATCGATTACGGTCATATTTCCAATTATAATTGGTACCTGTAATAATAATGACGATGATGATTTATTCAAGCCAATATATGGCACATTGGGCTGATTGCGACTGTTATGTTAACCTGGAATAGGTTCATCTGGATAACTTTGGACGACGTCATATAGCTATGCTTAACGGGGGCTGAAATGAAGTTATGCAAGCTCGCAGCCGGCGTTATCGCGGCCAAATTGGCATGTCTGTTTGTGAATCAAAACACAACGCTAAATTGTACATCAGTTAACGAATGTTGGGGAGAATTGCATGCCGTGGATTTCATCATGAGCACTGTTTTTTTTTAACCCTGCCGGTAATAATTATGCCAAAGTGATGGACCTTTTCTTTGCAACGTAAGTCATGACATATTCAATTTCCGTATTAGTTATTTTGTCAATACAGTCTACTTGTCACGGTAAAAGTGCTTTGTGTTCTTCCTTGAGCAAACCCCATAGGACATGGTATTTTTGTGGCGCTGCCACAACATTATACAAACCCGACTTCAGTATAACAGCCACTTTCTAAAAGTTACATTCATGACATGGCGCTAAATAAATCCTTCTCTGTCTCATGTCCTTGGGAGAAAACCGGGGGATGACCTAGGAACGAAAATACGAAATTATTCGCCGACGGCTGGAGTATTGGGTGGCTGTTACCTACACCTATATCGCCGAGGTTCTCAGACTTTCTGGCACAGTACTGGCCCCAAAACAGCTACGGAGGACCCAGTCAAGGTGAATACGAAGCTTAACCCAATCGGTCCCCCGTCATCTGACACATACTTTCATGTGATGTCACGAATAAAGCCAATCATAGGTAAAAAAAACTGAGATATGTCTTTCTTTTGTCTCAATAATGATCAAGTAGAAGTCATCCTGGTTCCATGATCGTGATGCTCGTAAAAAGGACTCAACACGGACCAGAAGTCCCCTAGAACCCGCTTTTGAAACCCAAAATCACTATCACAAACAGACACAATTCCTGACTCATCGCATAATAATTGGCACATAATTTCGGTTCAAGGGACGCTCGTAAGTTCCGAGCCAGCGCTCAGGCTTGAGAGAAGTTCGAGGCGAGGGTCTGCGCTCATCAACCCTATGGCTCTAACCCGCCGCATTTTTGCATTATAGACGGTTCTTCATCGACCGGAAGCTTTATCACAAAGATTTGAAGACTTTCATAGCTCTGCATGAGAGAGATGATGGTTGGCCGGTGGGTGATTTTTATCTCTACCGTACGACTAGAGAAATGATCGGCAACTGTGGATTGCGACTCTAGCCGTTAGAACTTTGCGCCATGATGCAGCGAATAAATTGCCATTGTGAGTTTCATTACGGATTGATGAGGTAGCAGAATGCAATTCACCTCAGCTATTTCCGGTCCCAGCCCAGGCTATCATGAATTTTATCTATCACTTGACGAATGTGTTTATGGTAATGATTCTAGGTTTGTCTCACTTGGTACAAAAATTGTTCGAATCTTAGGAATGTGATTGTCGCAGATGTATGGCTGACACAGGTATGATTCACAACTTAGCCCTGTAATAACTGGTCGGGTCTCTATTATTATATCCTTTTATGCGGGCCGTTCCCAGAATCAGTTAGAAGAGAGGCCAAGTATGCGCGGCGATGAACAATTGAAGTTTGTGACATCATCGTATACAAGCTAAACGACCCGACGTAGGAAGTTCAGAGTAGATAATTATCTGCTATTAAGCTTGCCTCAAATCCCGCCATACTATAGGTCTTTAGTCTCTGATGTACTAGCTACCGGCTTGAAATTTGGCTAGACAAGTCACCTCCAGCTCAGCAGGTTTGATGCCCAATGGACGTGCTTGAACGAAATACACCCTCGTCAAAGCCTGTCCCAGCCCCATATTTCTCATCAACATTATAAAAATTAGTATTCTATATATTTCTACTCTCACCACATCGATATCTGTCCTGTCATCGCCTGGAGCCTTTACCCACCATTTCCTCCACCTCAATCACGGTGTCGTTTCTGACATAAATCCCGGCCATGTCACGATCGTCATCCCTACTAGACCCCTCTGAACCACAATATCGACTCGAAATGACAGTGTGGATACCACTTGTACTCTGCGCGTGCACCGTATCAAATTCAGGCATGTCGGATATGCCGTGTTCTGGATCAGCCAGTTGATGCGTTGAACTCGACTCATCGTTATCAGCGTCTTTGGTCGTCCTCGTCAATGTCGTCAATCGGATAACATTGCTTGGTCTGCTGATTGGCTGGCTGCTGCCAACAGAGCTGAGGAATCGAGCGGGGAGGATGCGACGAAAGACTGGTCGAAGCAGTGGGAAGCAAGCTGAAGGATGAAGGTTAGTCAATAATCCTCGATGAATAGTTTCATAGAGGTTTCTTACCAGAGACAATAGCAATGTTAACTTCGACTGCTCCCAGGATGCAATACATGGCGTAATCATAAGGCATCTGTGTCGAGTTTGTCGGATAGTTGACCAATTCGACCAACACAAATGCCGATGCAACGCAGACACTGATCAAGATCGTTAAAACATATTGAATTTTCCAGTGTATGGGTATTCTTACATAGTTCCAAGAACAAATAGTGCCGCGATAGCAACTTTTTGACCAAGGCGGAGACGAAGCTGGAAGACTTCAACGACGGGTAGTACCAGGATAGCCACGTCCATCATGAAGTGAGTGATGATGGTGCCGAAAAAGAACTGCTCGCTATTGATATTGCAGACAGCGTTCTTGATGGTGTGATCCCAGATTGCTTGCACAGGAACGCAGCGGAAGATCAACATGAAAGTTCGCAGGATGAGCCATACGGTCGACATGGCCAGCATCACCAAAATGGGGATACGAATTTTCGATCGGCTAAACAGCCGCCAGTAAAACGACAAAATAGATATCTTGGAGGTGGCCAGTGATGAGGCATAGCAGAGAGAATTGAAGAATCCAAGGAGCCTAGAGTGGTAGAGGATATTTTCTATGGTCTCGGTGCCAAGTGAATCGGGCATAATTTTGCCAAGATACCAGTGGCGGGTCCCTACAGCGCAGTTGTTAGTCTCGAAAGCAATGGTTTGAACCGTATACGAGACAGCATATTACATTCTAGCAAGATGGCGCAGTAACCGGTCGCAAATAGCTATACAAGTTCAAAGTTAGCATTTTGTCAGTCGGAAATAAGACAGAAGTTGCACCTACAAAGGCAGCCACACAAAAGTAGTCATCGAACCACCAGTTAACCTTGGTCATCCGACGAGCCGCAACACGCATAATCAACGCCAAGACGGCGGCTATCCAGGTGATGCCAATGCCGACATAGATGTTGGTCTGGAGCCCAGCCATGGTTGAGCCTGCGAGGTCGCGTCGTCGTTTTCATTCAAGGCGCTGACCTCGTCTTGGTGGGGTTTTTCCAAAGACTTCACTCGGAAAAGCAGCGTGGGTCGATCATTGCGAAAAAAGAAAAGAGCCCTGCAGCGACCAATGCACCGGGTGGCATGGGATCTGCATTTGAATAACAGCATCCCATGCTGTCTGTCCTCCAGAGACCAGAGGGGGGGAGAGGATTGCAGGGTCCACTACCCCAGAAGCTAGAACTGGGGAAAACGCTGTGGCGTTTCGGCTGATAAGTAGCTCTCCCTCCCAAGACGTACCGGGGAGTGGTTGATTGGGTTGTTGGTTGCGACTTCACCGTTGGAAACTGACTCGGTCGCCATCGTGGCTGGCGCGCCTTATCCAAAAGGAGCTTGGACGCAGAGCCCACCACCTTCAGCTGTCTTGATAGCCGTGCAGCTATACCCAGTCGGGCCAGGCCTCCGGTTTCCCCGGGACAGCTTATCGACTCGAAACCGCGATAGTGGGAGAAGAAGGTTTAATTCGCCCACCGGTCGAGTGACGGCTGCATCCATTCCGCATGTGCTTGCGGGCATGACGACTTCCCGCTGTCGCGATTCATGGCCCTTGTTCAGGGTGCAGGACTGGCAAGCCCAAGCTAAGAGAGATGGGAAATGCGTAAACCTCGCTTATCTGTTATTGTTCCATTTCGAGTCTGGGGTTTCGCGAAATTGTCCGCCAAGACGACGGTTCCTCAATAGGTAGCAGGACGGATGTGATTCCGCCCGAGGAATGGTCCCGAAGAGGCACAGCACACCTCCAGCGCCCCTTAATCGGCAGCATGATCGTGTGCCTGGTTTTGTTGCACGGGCTGTTGTATATTTGAGATTCCCGACGGCCAAGCCCTATCTGGCAAAACAGATAACGAGGCGAGGATGTGGAAAGCCGGGAGACCCCTGCATAAAATTGAAGTCTATTTGAAAGGTGGAAATTAGCGGGAGAGCCAGACGATGTGCATACGCGTTTCGTAGGCAATGGGCCTGTCACAATGTAAGGTGTCAAGCTGAGATGTAGGTGGTTAGGTTGTGGCGTATTTGTGGTGGCCATGGAAGGCGAAGGATTTTTCTTGAACCCTTGTTCCTGCAGGAGCCCCCAATCTTCGGCATCAGGGGATTTCAGGGGTATCGGCGTTATCAACTAGATAAGAATAAGAAGCCTCCGGTGCAAGCACGACTGTTTTGGAGATATTGTGGCTAGTAGTGCCCATCATCAAGCTGCTATTGCGTCAAGGGTCTCTTGATAGATAGGGTCTCTGCCAAGGCAGTATTGCAATCTGCCCTCACTAGGTTGCTCGGCGCGGTTTCAGCGAGCGGGAATCTACGACGACACCATCAGTCTAAGGCACAATCTAACGACTGCGGCAAGCGTGCAACAGTGGTTGATTGGATGACAACCAGTAACAACAGCAAGGCGAAGGAGTTAGTCAGCGGCAATTGCGACAAATCAGTCACCGTCCAACCGATAAAGACGGAGGCATATGTGTGGCGGTGGCTGTCGACCAATAAAGCCCACTAACGCAGTCCTAAGAAATACGAGGCACCTGCTGCCCAAGTGTCAATTCGGTGGCTTGGGTGACTAAAATGCCCTCCTCTCAATCTGGCACAGTCTAGCCGGTCCAAAAAACAGACCGGTCCTTTTTCGTTTCTTTTCTTTTCCATGCTCCCACATTGTAAGAAAAAGAAAGTTGGCACCGTTTCCTCGGGAAGTGATTGATGTTTAAAATCTACGGTAAGTGCCGACGTGGACGCCCTACCAACGGCTTTTCGGGGTTCTTGGGGCCCGAATGTTTCTCTGCCCTTCCGTTGCCACAGGGCGCACGAAGTGCTATAGTTCGGAGTCCAGCCTCACGGCATGCAGGCCGACGGTTCCATCACCATCCATGATGAGGCTTTCTGTAAGCTTATCATGTTTCACCGGATCCTTGGTGGCTGTATTAGCAACCACTAATCAATCCCATCTAATTACGTGATGCAGAATTCGTTTGTCAGTTTCACTGTAACCCACGAGCTCTAAGCATATTAATTAATTGCGCATCATACTACTTAATAGAATCTGTAAAAGGCCTCCCGGTACAGGTACGATGGCCGACGTGTTCTTCGAGCCATCCCCGCTTGGCTGAGGCGCAAGTGCCATGGATTCCGCTGTGGCGTGCCTAGAGGCACAAGCGTGCTCGACTTCCCGAAACCGAGCGCGAGAGAAAGGCATTACCGTTGTGGCGTGTTTCTGCAATCCAGCGATTTCTGTGTCATGCCATTTCGATTGCGAGCATATCCACATTACTGACAATCTCGCTGAACTGGTTTCTGTCGAGCTAGTCAGGGCCGCCTAAGCTAATCACTACCGAGTTCACTGGTTCCTCTACCACAAGCTTCATGGTGTGACACAATTCGTACATGGCTACTTTTGTTGGTGTTGAGCGCATCCAAAGGAAGGTCTGCTAAGCAGATCCACAAGAGTCGCATCAAGCCAGCTTCGTAATACAACACTTCCTCTTTATTTTATGATATCTTTCCTGTCAGTTTTGCTGCTCCAGAATGATATGACAAAGGTTACGAACGACACTTGCGAAATACAACCATATTGTTTTCATTTGTCACTGTTTGACAGCTTCATGACTTGATTGGAGTACGCGCGGCCGGGGCTTCCGAAGCCGACACAAGCCCTAAGGCTATTGGGCTACCGAGAACGCCACACAGGACAGCAGCTTAGTAGGCGCTCGCTGGCTTGGACCGGTTCCGCGCGGGTGCCTTGCCGAGTGTGAAACCTGGTCATGTCGACAATATAGTCGCAACTACTAAGGTCTGCGTGATGCACAATGACCATGAGGTTGTTGATGCTCGGGCCAGGTACTGGACGTTGCTTCGGAACCTGCCGCAGTCGACGCATCTACCACTGTCGCTAACAGACTGCTGAGGTAAACCCTCACTCTTCTCAAGCTTATTGTGATTTTTCGGATACCATTGTTTTTCATCCTCATTCCTAAGAAGATATCTATTTTTTAGATGAAAAAGTTGTACCATCTCAAGCATACTCTGGTCACGTCTCATTAACGACTTCATCAGGATTGATATCCATGTTTGTTTCCTCATGACCAGCCGATATGACCAGAAATTGTCTTGTTTGGGCAGATGCATGATTATACGGTTTATTATTTTCCATGTATTAAAATTAAATAAATCCATGTTTCTCAATTCTTCATCGTCAATTCTGCACCCTTGACCCAAATCCACAAGCGCATCGACCTCACAAACCTCTGCCATAATCCGCTACCCTACATCTTAGGGATTGGCCAAGTTCTTGTAGGCCACAATTTGATCCCCCTGCCCTGTTCCCTTATCGATTCTGGTCTTCCAGAATTGAATTTTATTTTATTTTTCCAAAAAATTTATCTCCTGCTCTCAAGTTCCAAACTTTTATCATGGCCTTCTCCTCTGTTGTTCGAGAGCTCCATTAGCCAAACCTTTTCAAAGACAAAAAGATGCGTTCACATTTATAATTTCAGCTACCCTTCCGCTAGAAAGTCGTACCAAGCCACTGATGAGTCCGTCGATCTGTTGGTGCCCTGCAGTCACTCGAATTAAGCTTTGTTAGTCATGTCAATCGAGTCGATGGCGTCGACACCACCAAGGTAGTTGCATGATGAATAATATTACCAGCTCCACGACCTTCTATTTCGTGGGGCTTAGTTAGATTGGTATAAGTTCTTAACCCGCTGTGTAATTAATATTAAAGATGAAAGCATTGTTATGACTTGTCTGTTACTGAACCTGGGCATGGCCCTCATCGACGTAAGATTCGTACCTTATTGAGGGGGGCGGGGAGAGACCATTGCGTCTTAATGACGTCAGTAAACCTGGACACTCGCATGCCAACCTTGAAGAGTAAAAGGCTCTCTTAGCTGGAGCATTCGGCAAACCCGCTTAACGATGCTTCTTTCTTGATGGCGGTGGAGTAGGACTACACCAAGGCAAAGAATTGTAGCAGCGATGGTGCATAGTCATTTACCACAGCATCACGTACAACATGATTCGGGAATCAATGAGTGGCCATCAATCGATCAACATGGGGATTTCGGAATCTTGTGGGATTTGAATGAGACAACCTAACTCAAAACAGCCTTTGTTCTACACATTTCCGGCTTTTTCAACCACCAATAAATGTCGCCGATCCTTTTTGGGGGCATGGCTTCTGTGTATGAATAAGAAGGACCCATTGAAATCATCTATCCTATTTCGTCAATAGATGTATGTCTGCCTTTTTTCTAAGCCCTCGACTGAAGATGAGAAGGCTTTAGAAGCACTCACATATTATGAATCCCCCCACTCCGGCCAATGTTATCATCCCTTTCTGCCAGGTTTCAATCGGTTATGCGGCAAGAGCGCCAGGTACGACTTCATTATTCCGTTGACAAAGACTGATGACGAACGCGCGGCACGGGGTATGTGGAACTATTGAATGGTACGCCCACTCAACCTATTTCACGTCATACTTGGCGCGACCTCGGCCATCTCTTGTGAGAGCTTAGGCTGTAGCTCAAAATCGGATTGTGGACCGATATTTCAGCTTGATATTCCACTGCATTGGTTACCGTGTCACAATGATGCAGAATGATCCGATTTTAACCGCTGTTCTCCGATACGGTTAAAGGAAAGAAGGCACTCTAACAAAAAGATTCCAGGATAATACTTTATTTTAAAAAGCATAAGACTTTTTCTGTAGATTAGAGATTATTGCATTTAATTAAAAGCAGTGCACTTCACTTGTGACTGTGGATACCCCAAGGCACTTGCCAATAGGAAGAAGCACTTTCTAGCCTATCTGCTATGTACTGGGCAACCTTGAGTAGTTCACGGTGAGCTCCGCACTCGTATTCGATAAACAAGAAAACCACTATTCCCCGACGTATTACAATCTATGCGTCTCAATCAAGTTCCCGACTAGGGGCTGCATGAATAGGTCACACCGTGGTGAGACCTTGTATTTGCGCATCAGGGGTATCCACAAAACGAAAAGCGACGGCTCCCGGCACCTATGAGCATGTTCGGCATGGTTCACTGATGAAGTTGTTATAAAAATACAAAACATGAATGTTTCCACTAAGATCATATTGTATTTATTTCTAATCAGCATCGTCCCCTTTTCACAGACACCTGAAACTAAAAGCATTCACTTGTTCTCGAAAACCTCTACACACTATGTCTCACAACACCCTCGGCAATGGTGAGTGGCTGCTCAAGGGCCATAGCCTTTGGAGTCAAGACGAGTCTGTCGAGCTCAAGATGCAGGATGATGGAAAATTGGCTATCTACTGGGATGGCCAGTGCCGTTTCCAGAGCACCATCACCCAGCGAGGCGACGTCAAGGGCATTGTCATGCAGAGCGACGGCAATCTATGCATCTAGTATGTTGACCCTTGCTTTCAATTTGTATTTACTCACATGGCTGACACAAATGTCTATTGCAGCAATCAGAGTGGCAATGCTGTTTGGGCTACTGATACGGGTGGCACTGGTGACTCCACAACCATTCTCGCTGTGCAGAACGATGGCAATGTTGTTTTGTATAAGGGCACCCCAGTTTGGTCTAGCAACACCTTGAAGGGCCAGAGCTTTGACTGAATGGGGTGCTTGCTCAGCTTTCGCAGGTATTTGTGAATATCTGTGCGATTTGTTGGAACATGATGGGGCATTTGTATGTTGGGTCAGATTGAAATTGCTCTGTTACTTCTTGATACACGATCTGTTTTTTTTTTCATTTTGCCGCAACATGCTAAATTATTATGAATCAAAATACACGACCAAATCTCAGTTGGCATTGTTCCAACAGTTTACAGCTTCCAGTGAGGTGTTGTTTTTGTTTAGCGGGTCAAATATTGATGTAATGAGAAGTTGGCATCCGACAATTACTTTGTCCTCAAACGGTAATTTACCTCACTTATTAATAAGCGGAATTGGTCCTCTAAACTGGTTGCCAGCAGCGGGGTCCTGGGTCTTAGACCTGGACTGGTCTGGCCCTAATCAACCCCTATATGCGACGGTCTGAAATTGCCATGATTAATGAGAAGGTCCCGCAGAAAAGAGGGGTAAGCCCTGGCAAAGTTGGGTTCTTGAATGCCATCAACTCGTTATAACGCAAACATGTGCAGTCCGGCATCACATAGGAAATGAGCACTAAAGGTCATCAAGTGACTGATTTCTTTTTTAAATCGTGACCACCACATTCTGAGGACCGATGGACACTGAGAAGAGACATGCATTGTCTTTGGCCTGTTCATCTTGCAGCATTTTAACCTTCGCTAAATTCATGCTAAAATACTGCTTCTATTACACAAGCGGACCTGGGCGTGATGGACTCGCACTAGGATCGACGCAACGTGTCGAAACCGCTAAGGCGTTTGTAATTGGCTGATTTCCGATATACTAGTAAAGTCTCTCTCGCTTAATTTTCCTTCCATGTCTGCTTGAAGACTCCGGGAGGATGAGATATGAAGCTTCTAGAGCAGACTAGCATCCTAGATGGGCCTAGGTTGAATTCTAATCTAGACTTTGGCTGCATCAGATATCGCCAACAAGGTTTTATTCATCGAAGTCACTCGCCAGCATGCATGGCAAGGAATGTTCTGTGAACTGTAATTTCTGTTTGCCACTCTCTCTTCGGCCCATAAATAGTCTGAAGACGTACGTAATTCTGTCATATTCCGCCCCCCCGACCTTGCAATCTTACTGAGCGCTCGTAATCCAGTTTCATCATTCCCGCCTCACAGATGCATCGTATGTGGAACGTGCTTCCCCCATAGACAGCAGTCATGATTTCCCATGGAACAGGACCGTTGCCTGTACTGGTATGGCTTGTCAATATCGGATTTTTACGGATTCGAGCTGATGCTCTTCTTAGATTGCTGGATGGGGTTTAATCATTCTTTCTTGTGGGCTCATTATAGCTCGACTTTATTTACGTCTTAGAGTTCAAAGAAGATCACTTATGGCGACCGACATGTTTATTATTTCGGCATGGATATGCGGTTGTGTGACCACTTCCATATCTGTTGCCCTGAAAATTATGCATGCTCTTGATCCAGAAGTCGGGACAGACTTTAAAGCATTTGATGGCAACTATAGCAATGTCCCCAAGATCTTACTGGTATGTTCCATAACAAAGTGTTTGATAGACAAGCGTAGAGGGGTCGGGTTACTGACAAGACCTTTACCAGCTGTTTTGGCTCAATTTGATCCCTTTTCACTTGACAATTTATCTGTGCAAGGCAGCTCTCATGTCCATGTACTTGCAGATATTCTTAAATCTGATGAAAAAGAGATTGATACTTCTATGGATAACAATTGCTTATCTCTCGATGGCATTCATCATTACCATGGTACTTCCTTATACCCTGTGCCGACCAATCGAGACCATATGGTGAGTACCAGCCCCAGCCGCGACTGACCATTCCCGAAGGATGAAGTATCACTCATCAAATCACAACAGGGATCCCAGGCACCTTGCATGCTCTGACGCAATTGGTGAAATAATCATGAAAGTAACGTGGGGGTTGAATGCCCTAGGAAATCTCTTAGGTAAGCAATATGAGCCTGAGTTGGAAGTGGATCATTGATGTCTATTCAGTATTTATCCTTCCCTTACTCATCCTGCCCGAACTAAAGGTTCAGCACTCGCTTAAGATCGGAATATATTGCACCTTTCTATTGGATATCGTTATGATTAGCTTCACGGTCGTGCGGCTGGTCATGATTATCAAGCATGAAGTTGGCAATGCCATTCCAATGAGTACAATAAGTAAGTTGAGCATTCCCTTTTATTGGCATCTTAAGATAGGGCGAACATCAAAGTAACGTCTGCGACCTAGTATTGTGGAGCACACTTGAATGCAATCTGAGCATTGTCGTGGCTGTTTTGCCGTCATTGGCGCCCTATTTCCTCGCCAAGCGTCGTGCAAGTACGCAGAGATCTACGCAGAAATCAACGACTCAAAACAGAATATCAGGTACCCAGCGCCTATTGGGAGCGGCAGCATGAATATTGATATGACTATTGAATATTTTAAGCGAAGCTTACATTATTAGACATTCTTACTTCATAATTATAGGAGTTGGTGTCACGTGGCTGCAGCGACTATCCATAACCTCAATAGTATAGGGCATGGGTCAAAGTTTGCATTTTTCATAGCGATATAGATCACTAGGAAGCGAAATAATATGAATTATCAACAATTGCCGTGAAATATTCCGGAACTTCCTGTGACTTGTTTCAAATAATCCGCTGTCTCAACCTCAGCGAATAGTGGTGAATAAGCGAGAAGTATCAATACTGCTTGGTAGGCGGATACCGTAATTTTCAGAATACTTGCTCTTATTCAATGAATAGCAGATGGAATTTTCACAGAGACCTTCTAATTTAACAATTGAGTAGGGAATTTCTGTTCAAACTTATTTTAATGGCTTCCCGTGCGTGCCACGGGAAGCGCGCCATACCGACTGTGACGGTCAGACCTGTTATGACCCATGCTGACCTGCCTAGCAGATCAGACGGAGTTGCCGGGAGAAGCCCGGATAAACCCACTACAGCAACCAAGGCCACACTCATAAGACCAATGGACCGCTGGAGCGCTGGCCCGCAAGGAGCGCCGCGCTCCTCTAGAAATATTGCTCTTTAGGGTAGCTCTATTTA
>NAGG01000874.1:0-21492 GCA_003031705.1 Calonectria naviculata | reverse complement strand
GGGATTCGCTGGTCGTCACCGACCCAACTACTAATCCGCCCCTTATCAGCTTGTCTATGGGAGAGCGGACGGGATCCCGAATTCTCTAATAGGTATGGTCGTATGTGATGGGTTGAGGCGGCAACTCGACTCATAGCTGCGAAGCATATGGCGCACGTCTTAGAGTAGCGTTCTCAGGATGGTTGGTGGTTGCCCAGATTGAACCTATCAGAAAGCTTTGTCCATATTACTCATACAGCCCAGAATTCTAACCCTTGTCCGTAGCAGTCAGCAGCCGCTAGTAAGGCCGATAAAACGGTTTAGCTCAGCCGCACATGGGCTGACACTAAGGACATTTCGCTCATAGGATCTACCAAATTTCTGCTGGATTTAATCACTAAACCGGATCGTTGTTTAACTGTCTTGCCTTCTTTTTTTTGCTTTTCCTCTCATATTTTTCATACTGACCACGCCTAAAAATGCCCGATCCCAACCAATACACGGTCGGCTGGATCTGCGCCATACGCACAGAGTATGTCGCCGCTCGTGTGTTCCTTGACGAAAAGCACGAACCCCCGGACGCTGTCCAGCCGAATGACAGTAACCACTATACTTTGGGTAGAATAGGAAAACACAATGTTGTCATAGCTGTGTTGCCTGAAGGCGAATACGGGACGGCCTCGGCGGCAAGTGTGGCATCGAATATGATGAGCAGCTTTCCGAATGTTCGAGTGGGCCTCATGGTGGGAATAGGTGGGGGCGCTCCGAGCAAGCGTAATGATATTCGCTTGGGCGATATCGTGGTCAGCGCTCCTCGCGATGGTGAAGGTGGAATATTTCAGTATGATTTCGGCAAAACTATACAAGAGAAGGGCTTTCAACATACAGGGTTTTTGAACCAGCCGCCAACCGCACTAAGAACTGCCCTCGCAGGGATCCAGGCTCAATACGAGATAGAGGGACATCAACTTGAGCGCGCCATTGATGCCGCGTTAAAAAAGAACCCCAGGCTACGCCAAAAATACCAGCGCCCACCAAATGCTTCTGATATGCTGTTCAAAGCTACAGTTGTACATGAGTCTGGGAGATGTTCCGAGTCATGTGGTAGTAACCCATCCAATATTATAAGACGCCGCAAGCGAGGCGAGAATGAGGATAATCCAGCGATATATTATGGCACGATTGCGTCTTCCAATACCTTGATGAAAGATGCAGTTATTAGAGATAGGCTCGCAGCAGAGAAGAATGTGCTTTGCTTCGAGATGGAGGCTGCAGGGTTGATGAATAACTTCCCATGCCTCGTCATCCGGGGCATATGTGACTACTCGGACTCACATAAGAACAAAGAGTGGCAAGGGTATGCGGCCATGGCGGCAGCTGCATACGCAAAAGATTTTCTTGGCGGTGTCAATCCAAACATGGTCGAAAATGAGAAGAAGATTAGCGAAGTTCTTTCCAATGGTAAGTCGGTCTGGCATCACTTTAACAGTTCTAATACGGTCATAGTATCTCAGAAACTCGATACAATACAGAGTCACTTTAAACGGAAAGAAGACCAAGAGATTTTAGATTGGTTGACACCGTTTAACTCAATTGATCAACACAGAAAGAATTTCAAGAAACGAAAACCTGGGACTTGCGAATGGCTCTTAAACTCCTCAAGATATCAGGAATGGCGCAGTGGTGATCATGCCATCTTAATCTGCCCAGGTATTCCTGGGGCAGGTAAGACTGTCTTTACATCCACAGTAATTGAGGATGTGCTGGGTCATTTTGGAAAAGACGACAAAATCGGTGTTGCCTACATCTATTGCGAATTCAAGCGGCAAAATGAGCAGAAGGTTGAATGCCTGCTTGCAAGTCTCCTAAAGCAGCTAACTCAGGATCTGGATGCCATACCAGACAGTGTCAAATCGCTCTATCATAACCGCAAACCCGGGGCAACACAACCATCACTCTTTGAGGTATCGATAGCGCTGCGAGATGTCGCGAAGCACTACTCAAAAGTCTTCATCGTGATCGATGCCCTCGATGAGTGTGAGTCAGCCAACGGTAATCGAGCAAGATTTATAGAAGAGATCCTCGACATGCAAAACACATGCAACGCAAATATTTTGGCTACCTCAAGGTTTGTAAATGAAATTCTCGAAAAATTTGAGTGGAAGCCACTCTTGGAAATTCGTGCGAGCGATCAAGACATAGAACGGTATCTCAAAGGTGCCAGAGATGAGCTACCGCCTTTTGTCTTCAAGGCCGAAAATCAACAGCTACTAGAAGATATAACAACTGTGATCTCGGGCGCTTGTAATGGGATGTACGTCACGGAACCTTATGATTATGATGCAACTAATAACCCACGGTGTAGGTTTCTTTTAGCAAAGATATACATTGGTCTGCTCGATGACAAGGCCAGTCCATGGGATATAAAAGTCCAATTAGCAAAATTTAAGAAGGAAAACCTGGGGCTTGGCAAAGAAGACCAGCTCAATAGTGCATATACCGAGACCATGGAGAGAATCAACCAGCAGAAGCCCGGCTTTAGACGACTTGCCATGCGAGCTCTGTTATGGATTGCTTTTGCAAAAAGACCCCTAAAGGAATCAGAACTCCTACACGCCCTTGCTGTGGAGGAGGGCGAGTCTACATTTTTCCCAGAAAAGCTTCCACAAATTGACATCCAGTCAGTTTGCGCTGGATTAGTCATCGTTGACGAGAAAAGTCAAACCATCCAGTTGGTTCATTACACAACACAAGAGTTCTTCGATAAGACCAAGGAGAAGTGGTTTCTAGATCCAGAAACCCACATAGCGAAAATCTGCATTACTTATCTATCATTTGACACCTTCCAGGATGGCTTTTGTAAAACCGACGAAGAATTTGAAGACCGACTGAAGCTAAATCCGTTCTACGACTACTCTGCACATTATTGGGGCTATCATGCTTGCAAATCCTCAATTACGCATCAGATTATAGCCAGGTTTCTTGAGTCTAGAAGAAAAGTCGAGTCTTCAAGCCAAGCATTGATGGCCTCAAAGTGTTCTGGGCTGAATTATACTCAAGCAGTTCCAAAGAAGATTACCGGCCTACATTTGGGGGCATACTTCGGGATCACAGATATTGCACAGATATTGACGAGCACAAGTGCCATGGACCCAAAGGACAGTTATGATAGGACCCCACTATCATATGCCGCTAGGCAAGGGCACATATCCGTAGTCAGATTGCTTGTTGACACCGGTAAGGTCGATATCAATGCCCCAGATGAGCTAGGCAAAACACCACTGTTATTGGCTGCTGAGAAAGGGCACAAATCTATCGTCAAGTTTCTTCTTAGTACCACCAACATCGACATTGATGCTCGAAATGATATGGGCGAAACATCGCTCTTGAAAGCTGCCGAGAAAGGACACAAGGGCATTGTCAGGCTCTTACTGGATACAAAACGAGTCGACATTAATGCCAAAAGTATATGCCGCCAAACGCCACTGTCCGTAGCTGTCGAACAAGGCCACAGGTTCACTGCCAAGCTACTTCTGGAGACAGGCAGTGTCGAAATGAATACTCAAGATGACTCGGGACGAACACCGCTCTCAATAGCTATCGAGAAAGGGCACAGGGCCATCGTTAAGCTACTTCTTGATATAGGCAAAGTCGACGTTAATACTCGAGATAAATGGGGCCGGACACCACTTTCCTGGGCCGCAGGGCAAGGGTATAAAAACATCGTCAAGTTGCTTCTTGATACGGGTAGGGTTGATGTCGATACTCCAGATGGTGGGGGCCGTACGCCGCTTTTTTGGGCCGTTGATCAAAACAACAAGAGCATTGTTAAACTGCTTCTCGATACCGGAAAGATAGATTTCCATCGCACACATCAATATTGCGTGTCGCCGATCTCTCGCGCCATCACAGAAGGCAACGTGGCCATTGTTAAGCTGTTTCTCGACACAGGTAAAGTCAAGATTAATACTCCAGATAAGTGGGGTGACACACCGCTATCATTAGCCGTTGATTCAGGGCACAAGGATATTATCAAGCTGTTGAACAGATAGTGACCAATACCAGAGAGAGTATTAAGAGCAACGATTGATACCAGAGTCATGAATCTTCGTCGGCATTAGTGATATTTATTTATCCATTTAACACAACCTTTTCACATCAGGTGGTGTTGAACGGAATAACTCTAATCTTCGCATATTAGCTTTGATCATAGTTCACTGCAAATTCAATCATTCAATCATTAAGCGAAAAAGTGAGATGCAGAAAATTTTTTGACTCAAAAAGTCCCTTGCACAAAAGGAATACAGACAACTCGCTAGCAGTTAAAATTCATCTCTCTCCATAGCCAATCCTAAAATCTAGACACACTCGGCAATCATCTTGTCAAAGTCGGCAGCGTACAGCCACTCAATATCCATGGGCTTGAACTCAATCTTCTCACTAGAGGGCATGCGTCTCTGGTTGATCTGATCATTCAGGTGCAGCACCTTGTCGATGCGTCCCTGGCGGATGGTCTGCCAGTTCTTGAGAGAGCTTCTGACCCTCTCCGCATCGCTAAGCTGCGACTCGCTGTTCAGCTTGGCCAAGACACCGGAGAGCACGTAGACGTCCTCAAAGGCCTGGTTGACGCCCTGGCCGGCGGTGGGCGGGATGGCGTGCGCGGCGTCGCCGAGGATCAGGACTCGGGCGTGCTTGTCGGAAGCCCAGTTGTCGAGCTTGGGGAGCAGGTAGAAGGGCCAGACGTTGATCTTGTTGGGCGAGATTTCCGAGGTGGCGTTGCCCACAATGGGGTGGAAGTCCTCGTGGTTGGCGCGGAGGAAATCGACGGCCCACTGCTTGTCGGCTAAGATCTTCTTCCAGCCCTCGCGATCGGGCTCGGGGCCCTCGAAACGGTACTGCTTGCCGATCAGGCACTCAGAGCCGTCCGTGAGCTGGGGTGCAATGACAAAGGCGCCGTGCTTGCTGTTCATGAGCGTGGCGGGGAGCTGGTAGTCCTCGCCGACCTTGAGCTGGGCGGTGGGGATGGCACCCGTGATGCCGAGCATGTTGGTGAACTTGGCGACCAGGCCGGGGTAGAGGTACTGTCGGACCCGGGAGTGGATACCGTCGGCGCCGATGAGGACGGGGGCCGAGCCGGTGGTGCCATCGGCGAATTGCCAGGTGACGCCGTCTTCAGTCTCGCTGAGGACTTTCTCAAACTTCTTTCCGTACTGGATCTGGACGCCGGCCTTCTTGACGAGGTCCAGCAGGATATTGATGAGCTCGTAGCGGTAGACGCGGAGGGCGCTGTAGCCGTACTTCTTGGCGTTGCCAAAGTCGAACTCGTCGACGAGCTCATCGTCCTCGGAGCGGAAGTAGAGCTTCTCAAACTCGTAGCTGCGGGCCTTGAGGGGCTCGTAGACACCGATCTGGTCGAGGATGCGCAGGGCGTTGGGCGAGAGCATGATGGCGCCGCCAATGTCTAGCGGGGCACCCTGGGTCTCGTAGAGGGTGCTGGGGATGTTTTGCTGGTGGAGGGCAAGGGCCAGGCTGAGGCCGGAGAGACCAGCGCCAATGATTGCAACAGGGTTGGAGGCAGCCATTTTTTATAATTTGGTGATGAGGTTTGAATGTGTTGGTGTTGAAGTGTTTGGGGGTTGTAGATGGTGTAAGTGAGTCTTTGTCGGCTTTTTGGATGGTTGGATGTTTTTGAGATGAGGAATGAGTTATGAATGATAAGTTGTTGGAGTGCTTGTGAGGATGATTGAATGACTTGTTGTGTCTGTTTCTCCTATTCATTTCTTGGCTTACCATCCGTCTACTTATAATAGATTCATTGCAACTAATGCAGTGCAATTTCTGTCACCAAAGACCAGTCCACGGACGCCCGCTGAATGAAAAGACCGAGAATGGAGTATTCACTCGGCCGATACGGAGCGGAGAATTGGACTGACGCTGTGTGAGCAGAACTTTCACTCGGCCGAGTCAAGTGCTGACATCGCAGTCTGAGGTGGAACCCCGTCTAGTTGGCTGAAATCAGTTAATCTGTCCCACTAGGTCTCGCGGACCTCGCGCCGCGAGAGGCGATGCAACAGCGAACAGCGAAAATTACGTCCATGGCTTTGTCTGATTGGCGGTGCGCCGCCTTGATGGCTTTTCGTTCGGCTCACGGCAATGCATTTTATTCGCTTTTTGCGATTGATGTCATGCGCTACTGCGACTTGGTAACACGCTGACCACGCCTGAAGGATTCAGCTACTACAGTGTCTTGCGCAGCCTCCAGGATTCCGGCACCAGTGAGCCGATCGATGGGCTGAAGGGCTGCATACGAAAAAGGGCCGCAAGCTTTTAACTCCAGGCGTCAGAATATACCGTCAAACTCCATTCACGGCAATTTTCGCAAATGCATCATCATACGGCAAATACCCGGGCATCGGTTGTAAATTGAAAACCAGACCCGGTGTTAAAGAAGTAGAACGAGAATACCTCTCCTTCCAGAAGGGTGCATTCTCAGATAGTGGTACAAAATAGGCTCTCCGTGATGTTTTCCCGTCTTACAACCATCCAATCCTTGAATTACAAGGAAATTACTCATCAGCAAAGATGTCATCCTGGGCACCGTCGAAAAAGCCCATGTTCATGTTGTAAGTGGGGCTCTTGCCTGAGGGTGCCTCGACGTTGTTACCCTCAGCCTCTATAACCACTAGTTAGACAATCTACCCTGGTTAAAGGACTCGGATTCAACTTACGGTTCCATGCCATCATCTGCTTGGGACCAGCGACACACTTGCTGGGTTCCTGTCGGCACCAGACGGGAGGCTTGGGAGTGCCCAGCTTCTTGGTGGACGTGCTGCCTGTAACCTTGCAACGATGGTTCTGCATATACATGTTGGGCTGGCCGCCTGTAACGTTGTTTGTTAACATGCCATGGCGACATTCCGGTTACAATTTCGTCACTTACAGCCATCGGGAATCCAGAGCCAGGCACAATAGCAGCCCTCTTCAGGGCACTCGGGTAAGTCGGCAGGGACGTCGTACCAGGTCTCACGGAAGAAGGGGGAGCTGTCGCCTGTTAGTATATTGAATCCTTCAAGCGTAAAATATCAGCAAGATGGCAACTCACTAGTATCGCACGGAAAAGACAACCAAGTTGTCCATGGTAACCTTGGAAATGTCACTCTCGTACGAGATGGCCCAGGCAGTTCCACCAGTAGACTCGATGCTGCGAGTGTGCAACTCGCCACCAGAGCCATCGCCACCGTCCATGAGACATCCCGCAGGGTTTCCAGGTCCCCTCCAAGGCATGGACCGGTTCTTGCCGTCCTGCCACTCCGTGGTCAAGGTGCCGTTGTAAGAGAGCGTGGTAAAGGCGCGGTTGTTGGCGAGCTCAGTCATGAAGGACTTGCCTGCGGGAAGCTCGAGATACTCGCCATTGGGAGGAGGGACGAGGTCGCACCCGCGGTCAGCCTGCATCCACCACTCGGACTTTGTGAGGTTGTAGAGGGGGTTAACGGCGAGGTTGGTGTTGGGGCTGTCAACAGAAGAGTCGTTCCCGCCCTGGATGAAGAGTTAGATATTTCTTGTTCGCGCAGTTGGTTCCGGATCAAGCGGATATCTCATATACCTTGCAGTACATGCCCATGTTCCAGGATGCAATGTGCGCGCTCGCAGAGGCGGCTAGGGAAAGGAGAATGGCCGAGGAGAGCATTTTCAGCTTTTTGGAAAAATTGAAGGATAGACTGTGGTGAAAAGAATGTTCTTGTTGCGAGACTAGCTGCAAGGAAAGGACGGTGCTAAACTAGGCACCCGAAAGAAAGGAATGAGGTTGAATTGAAGATGATAGCGATGTTTCCGGTGTATCGAAACACGGCATCCGAGTATATATATATGCACACGTCCCACACCATGTGCGACGCTATACGCATCACAGCCTCAGCTAGTCTTCAGCCTCCCGCAGCGGCTGCATCGCGATGGTCCTGACAGGCGCCCTTCATCTCCGCCAGCTCCCAGAGGACCCGGCGTCCCGGGAGCGGCCGCCCGACAAGCAGGGGTCACCATCTTTGTAGGGGCTTCCCAAGATGAAACGACGAGGCGGATGCTAGGGCCACTTGGCGATGAGGGGGAATACGTGATGATGGGAAATCGAATTCGCAGAGGAAACAGAAAGGGGAGGAACAAACAACAAGTGCTGACGCTCGCCCGTGGTTACTGTTGTCCTCTTAATATTTTTCTCTTAAAGCTGATCTGCCGGATAGTTACGCGATCGCCAATGATCCGCAACCCAAAACATTGACGTTTGCCTGTTTCATAGTGGAAGCGGGCCCTCAACCCCGGGCCATCATCAGTGCCGAATCAGCTATACGGCGCGTGCATGTGTGTGGCTTGATGAAGGAGCCGGATGAGCGGGGGGTTACCAAGTTTGAAGGATCGCCTGTGGAATCAGAAGCATTGAAAAACGACACCTCCCTTCCTGGATAGGGCTGATGAATCGTCATTTAATCACGCTGGTCCAGCAGACGGTCTCATTGACAAATGGGCTGAGGACCTGAGACTCTGGCTGTCAGTGCGCTGAGCGTTCGTGAAGGATCACTAGTCGAGACGCCTGGCGAAGGCTATTTTGCCAAGATGACCCTTCCTCAACCGAGCAGATAGGCGGCCTGGTCGGACCATTTCGTTAAGCTAAACAGGCCTGATTGCTATTAGAAATAAAATATCCCGACCAAAACTAGTGTCAAAAATTAAAGATTAATATAATTCGCTATTAACGTTGTGCTATTTACTTGTGCCCTCGTAGACGAACACAAGATAAACCCCACCTTCAATACCCTGCAGTAAGGAATGCCGATTAACTAAACAATTACTACAAATTAGGCCAGTTTAATATTGCAAGTGTATCGATTCTTTTATTTATTCTTTATCCTATTATTTCCCGGGCCAACTCATTGCAGGCTCTGCAAGAGACGGGGAAGTGTGACATTGGCGTTGTTAAGACTATTGGCACCGCCCCATTTTACTTTCCATTTAGGATTGCGAACAATACGACGTACACACAAAGGTCTTGTTTGGGGCTAATTTGCCTGCAACCTGGAAATTGGTCTTCAAAACTTTTGCATAGCTGATTCATCATTACGGTATGGAATTGGTCCATGGTTCTGTCTAACCCTCCTCCTTGTCCATCTCGTCCCGCCGGCGTTTGCCACCGTCTCGCTTTCCACGCTTGCCACCCTTGAGCGTGCTGCCCTTTTTGCCCCTATCTTCCGTCAATTGCTTCATCTCGTTTCTTGCGTGTCGCTGCGCTTGCTCCACTCGGGGCTGGAAAGTCATCACTTCCTCCTTGACCGTGGGGTACTCCTGGAGCTTCTTGCCCAGCGCAGCCTCGATTCGCAGGTAAATTTCCACGTCATACTGGGTCACCAGGCTGATGGCCACACCAGACTTTCCAGCACGAGCCGTACGTCCGACACGATGGATATAAGTCTTGGAGTCCTGAGGCAGGTCGACGTTGAGGACCAAGTCAACGGAAGGAATATCCAAACCACGAGCGGCGACATCAGTGGCAACAAGAATGTCGCGCGATCCGGATTTGAACTTGTTGAGCGCTCCAAGACGATTTGACTGAGATAGCTGACCGTGCAGGGGAATGGCTCCAAAGCCAAGCGTCCTTAGAAGGATGGCAATTCTCTGTGTCTCCCAGACAGTACGGGTGAAGATGATGGTAGACTTGCCAGCGTGCTCATTGATCAGGTGAATCAGGTAGGTATCTTTCTGGGTGTGGGGGATGAAGACGTAGTGTTGCAGCAGGGTAGAGACGGTCTGGTATTTGTTGGAGCTGACGCTCACTCGCACGGGGTCTCTCAAACTAGCACGCTGCAGACTCTCAATCTTGGAGCTGATGGTGGCGGAGAAGAGATATGTGCGGCGCTCGCGGGGAATGAACTTGAGAATTTTGTCGATACTGGGACCAAAGTCCATGTCGAGCAGACGATCGGCTTCGTCCATGATGAGATACTTGAGCGTTCGCAGAGAGAAGCCCTTTGTCTTCTCCAGGTGGTCCACAAGACGACCGGGAGTCGCAACGATAATGTGTGGCTTTTTTCCAAGGGCAATTGCTTGAGGGACCATGTCCAGACCACCGACAATGACTGCGCATCGGAGCGAAATCAGCGAACCCAAAGCTTCAAAGGCCTGGCCAATCTGGGTGGCCAGTTCTCGGGTGGGGGCAAGGACGAGACCGAAGAGTGGCTGAGGCTTGTCGAGGAGCGCCTGGAGAACGGGGAGGGCAAAGGCAGCAGTCTTTCCGCTACCAGTCTCTGCGAGGCCGATTATGTCGCGGCCCTGCAGCGCGACGGGGATTGACTTTTCTTGGATCTGGGTCGGGTATTTGTAGTTTAGGGCTTCGCAAGCTTCGCACAAAGCATCGACGATTCCCTGGAAAGAATTAGAGGAAATTTTTCGCATGTGATGCTTCAAAATAGCTCACCAGGTCCTTGAACGTCTTCTTGGGAGCATCTGGAGACTCCTCAGCGGATGGAGACTCGACGGTAGCGGATTCCTCGTCGGAGGACTCGTGCTCGGCTTCGGCGGGGGGATCCTCGGCCACGGGCTTCTTCTTCTTGGGCGCATCGTGCGCGACCTTTCTCCGTTTGGCGCTGTTCATCTTGGGCGGTTGGTGCTGCGATCCCAAGTGCTTGGCTAGAGAGAGAAAGAGGTCGCGCGGGCTGTGGTTGCCATGATGAAGATCGAGAAAATTTTAGTGGGGTCCCTTATCGCACGTGTGCTAATCTTATCGCGGTCCCCGCCAAACTTTTTTTTCCTTTCCTTGCGCCTGCGACAAGGCCCAGTCTGGATTTTTGAAGCTCGTAAACAAGCAGACTCCAGCATCCCAATTCACAATGGCCCGCAAACGAACAAAGAAGAGAACCCACGTCGGGGCCAACAACCCTGATGTCGACTCTGCCGGCCATGCCAACTCCAAGATGCCCAAGAGCATGGTCATCCGAGTTGGAGCCGGTGAGGTCGGCTCCAGCGTCAGCCAGCTCGCCGCCGACGTGCGAAAGGTCATGGAGCCCGGCACCGCCAGTCGACTAAAGGAGCGCAGAGCCAACCGATTGAGGGATTACGCCGTCATGTGCGGCCCCCTCGGCGTCACCCACATGATGCTCTTCTCCCGATCCGAGAGCGGCAACACCAACATGCGCCTGGCCCTGGCGCCTCGAGGACCTACGCTGAATTTTCGCGTGGAGAGCTACTCGCTCTGCAAGGACGTTCAAAGAGCGCAGAGACACCCCAAGGGAATGGGCAAGGAATTCATTACTCCCCCTCTGGTAGGCCAATTCGCAATTTTTTCTCTCTCCTCTTGCTAACCCGGTTGTAGCTGGTCATGAACAACTTCAGTCGCCCTGACTCTGATGCCAAGTCAAAAGTCCCCAGGCATCTTGAGACCCTTGCCACCACCGTATTCCAGTCCCTCTTCCCCCCCATCAACCCCCAAGCCACGCCGCTCAAGTCCATCCGACGAGTGCTTCTCCTGAACCGCGAGCAATCCGAGGAGGACGACGGCACCTTCATTGTCAACTTCCGACACTATGCCATCACCACAAGGTCGACAAATGTCTCCAAGCCCATCAAGAGATTAAATGCCGCCGAACAATTCCTGTCCTCGAAAACGAGCCGGAAGGGTAAGATGCCCAACCTGGGCAAGTTGGAAGATATTGCGGATTACATGATTGGAGGAGAGAACGGCGAGGGCTACATGACGGATGCAACAAGCGGAAGTGAGCTTGACACCGACAACGAGATTGAAGTCGTCGGTTCCACAACCCGAAAAGTCCTTTCCGCCAAGGCCAGGCAGGCCGCAGCTCAGCACGATGCCGAGCCCGAAGCAGAAGAGGAAAATGTCGAGCGCCGTGCTGTCAAGCTGGTTGAGCTCGGCCCCCGAATGCGCCTGCGAATGACCAAGGTCGAGGAGGGTCTCTGCTCTGGCAAGGTCATGTGGCACGAGTACGTGCACAAGAGCAAGGAGGAGATCAAGGAGCTCGAGAAGCGATGGGAGAAGCGAAGGCAAGAGAAGGATGCCCGGCGCAAGGAGCAAAAGGCCAACGTGGACCGCAAGAAGAAGACCAAGGCGCAGAACGGCAACAAGGACGAAGACGAGGTGTTCGACTACTACGGCAACATGGATGTGGATGCGGAATACGATAGTGAGGGCATCGCGATCAATGACAAGATGGACGAGGACGGCGGTGAATGGGAGGATGAGGAAGGCGACGAGGAATAGGCGGCGATTGCATGCAGTAGAGTTCAAAAAGCCAATTTCGCTGGCGGTTGAATACCATTGGGTTGCGGTTCTGGCGTTGTACATATCATCAGGGACTATGGGCAATGAATGTCTGATTTCTTTTGAAGATTGATGTTGTGAAGTTGTAGACGTGAGAAAAGTAATTGGTGTCTAGCTAAAGGGAAAATGCTACTTCGTGTTGACGATCAATGTACAAAGAGTACCAACGCGCAAACAACGTGCGTGTCTACCAAATTGGATTGGCCCCGTCAACTTGTCAACCCGGAAATTGGTTCACTCGGCAGATGTAATGTCAATTAGCGGGTGGTACTCAGTACAACCTCAGGGGAACGTTGCTAGACCCTGTCGGATGCAACTCTCCAGGGTAGGCTAGTACTTAAGCCACGGTGGTTTGGTGTCTCGTCTCACCGTGCAGCCAAGTCGATGAACGTTCACAAAACCACGACTTGTACAGCCTCACAGTGTCGACCCCCGTCTGTTCTAACGTTGCGACCCCGGGCCAATCAGCCTCTCTGGATTTCCCTTTTTTTGCTTCTTTTAGCTGGCGAGCATCCCGCAGAGTGGCCAAACTTACCCCCCCTGTGTCCCAGGCCAGCTGCACGTGCTGAATTGCTGAATTGCGACAGCGAGGCGTCGTCACTATGATGCTGCGCAGGTCCATAGCCACGCCGTCAGCGGCGAGATTGCTGCCCAGGCGGGCGCAGGTCCCCTCCCAGTGGTCGCGCTTCTCGTCAACAGGACCAGGACCGTCAAGGCCGGCAGCCGAGGCGGCGGGTGGTGCAGCTGGGAATGGAGGCTTGGTGACCAAAGGGCTGCTGGCTGCTGCTATCACCGCGACGGCTGGATATGTCGCCTACACAAGTACCGGCAGCGGCTCTGCACCGCGCGCCCCTCTAATTGAGCAGCACAGGTCGGACAGCGCCATCCCCGTCCAATCGCCCGTCAAGATTGTGGACCTGGCCACGGCCAACGCCCACCTGCGCCAAGACGTCCACTCGTTTGCCTTTGGCGCGAAGGGCGGCCGTGTGGACGTGGTGCGCTTCTCCAGCAACAACCCCGTCGAGGACGAGTGGGATGTCGCTGCCGGACGGGGAGTGGACGGGAACGAAACTCTGTATTTTGGTGTCTACGACGGTCATGCGTAAGTTGCACCGCGGGCGGGAGCTAGTTACGATGAGTAGGGCTGATTTAGGAACATATCACAGCGGCTGGGCCACCTCTAAGCTTCTTAAGCAGGCCCTTGTGCCACATGTATCTGTCGCACTGTCCCAGCTAACATCGACTGCTTCTGGTGAATTGCTGGATGGCGCTATTAAAAAGGCCTTTTTGCGACTCGACGATCGCATTACTAACCAGGCAATTGATTCGCTCAAGGCCGGCTACAAGCCCGGCGCGGCAGAGGTCATCTCCGCAATTGCCCCGGCCATTGCTGGATCTTGCGCGCTGCTCTCCATCTACGACCCCGTGACGTCTACTCTTCGGACCGCAGTCACTGGAGATTCTCGCGCCGTTCGTGGAGAGTGGTCTCAAGAGACGGGCAAGTACAAGACTGATGTTTTGAGCCGCGACCAGACCGGCTTCAATGAGGATGAGGTGAATCGCATCGACCGCGAGCACCCAGGAGAGAAGGACAAGATTCTTAGCCCCTCATCTGGACGACTTCTCGGTCTTGCAGTCACCAGGGCGTTTGGTGACCACCGATGGAAGTGGTCCAAGGAAGACATTGAGAAGGCAAACAGTGAATTCTACGGAACTAAGCCACGCCCTGACTACGTGAGCCCGCCATACATGTCCGCCGAGCCCGAGGTGACGACGCGAACGGTCCAGACCAAGGACTTTGTCATTCTGGCGTCTGATGGGCTCTGGGACATGATGAGCAACGAAGATGCTGTCGCCTGCGTCACGCGATGGATCGCCGCGGCGAAGGCTGGCCGACCTGAGCCCGTCAAGGAGACGGAGCATGTCGGCGGCGTAGACGAGAGCTGGGCGGCCACCCCCGAGCACTTTGCCATCGAGGACATTGACAATGCGGCCGTGTGTCTGGTGAAGAATGCGCTCGGTGGCTCGAGGAGGAAGCTGTTCCTAGGCGCCATGACAACTTATGCGCCTCTGAGCCGAAACGTGAGGGATGACATGACGGTGCAGGTAGTTTTCTTTGAGGATCCTCGCAAGTAAACGTAGGATTCGAGAAGGCGTTTAAGAGACTAAAGGTTTGAAGCATCTTGGATATCTATCATCTATATTCTAAGACCTCTGCTTGTCTATCCTGTATCTTAAAAACTAAACCGATGATGGTATCTTGTTGACAGGGGAGATTGGAGTCCCCGTCTTAAAGAAGGCCTTGATGTTCTCGAAGCACTCCCTCTCGCCCTTTTGGAACGCCAGATCCGTTAAACCTCCTACGTGGGGCTGAACCGTGACCTTGTCGCTCGTCCTGAAATAGTCGTTAATTTTTGGTTCGTTCCAAAACACATCCAGCCCAGCCCTTGCAATCTTGCCGTTTTCCAATGCTTCAATCAGCGCCGGCTCGTCGACGACGGCACCTCGCGCCGTGTTGACAAAGAATGCGCCGTCCTTCATCGCCTCAAATTCTTTTTTGGAGATGAGATTTGTAGTTTCCTTGGTCAGTGGGCAGTTTATCGACACGACATCCGACTGGCCGAGCAGTTCGTGCAGAGTGGCACAGTACGTCGCGCTGTACTTGGCCTCCTCGCCAGGGCTTAGTTGTCGCCGGTTGTAGTATTTGATGCGCATGTTGAAGGCGGCAGCACGTCGGGCCAGGTGCTTGCCAATGCTGCCCATGCCCACGATGCCCAGTGTCATCCCCGAAGGGTCTCTGCTGGGCTCTGCGGCTTTCCACAGGCCCTCGCGGACCCGGCGCTCAGCGCGGGTCGTGTCCCGCACGACAGCCATCATCAGGAAGAAGGACATGTCAGCCGTGGCCTCGGCGACGGCGTCGATGCTGTTGCAGAACCAGATGTTGTTCCTCGTCAGCCAGTCGACGTCAAAGTCGTCGTAGCCCGCGGCGGCTGAAGTGAGGATGCGACAGTGCGGGGTGAGGGGTTTTAGAAACTCCTCGTTGAAGGGGTGATAGGGCCCTCTGCCCATACGGATGATGAAGGCGTCGATGGGGCCATGCTTGGCAATCATGAGAGGCAGCTGCTCGAGCGTCTCTTGGTGGTTCTTTACGTCAAGGACCTGCGTGACGGGTGTTAGCCGCTACAGTGACCCGCCTACAACGATGAGAGGGACGGGGTTTACGAACTGCATAGTCAAAATCCTTTTTAAAATCTTCTAGATATTCCTCTCCAACAAACTTGGGCGTCCCGAGAGCAACCACACGGGGTTTTCTCTTGCTTTCTGTAGGTTGAGACATGGTAGATGCGGGGTGGAGGCCAAGACGCGGCAGCTGTTAGAGTAGCGACTTCAGCGTATAAAACGATTCAATTGAGAATAAGAGATTGACAGCAGAGTCCGGAAAAACTTAGGACCCAATTGATGTGTATCTACCGTTTTTGGAATGCAGATTGCACAGTGAATGAAGAGATGGTGCCGGAGGAATTACGCGATTTGTGGGGTCATTGACAAGTGAAGCACATCGTGGGATTCAGTTGAGCCTCATTTCATGGCGCTCATTAATACTCTATCATTCGGATATTTATTTCAGATAAGAAAAAATGAGTACAGATGGAATAAAAATACCGACCCATTTGGCTACGGTCGACTGGCTGAGTTGCGGGCATATCGAACAATGATTAAAGAAAGCAGCACCACAGACAAAAAAGAAATGCCCAAGCGGGCTTGTAACATTCTCCGGTACAGGGAATCGAACCCTGGGCTCCGCGGTACTTGATCTCTCAGGTTATGAGAGCGCGAAATGTTAGCCACTACACCATACCGGATATGATGTGTTTGTTGGAGGTCGAGCTGGGATTTTTCATTATCCACCTGACAAAAAGCGGGGAGGTGAAGAAATTGACCATGCTAAGCTAGGGTCGAAATCATAGGTGGCTGCCTTCAACCAAGAGCAATTGGATTCCTTTATGAGACGGCAAAATATATTTGAATTATTTACTGAAGGCTGATTAATCGTAGAGTTCTTTGTAATGCTCGGATGTATCCCGCCGTTTCAATCGGGAGTTCCCGACACCATCCAGCTCCAAGCACCGCCTTCGCCGGAACTTGCCCGTCTCAGCGCCCCACGTGCGGCAACGTCGGACAAACCTTCCAATTACCGAAGCCAATCGCGGGAGAATCCAGCTCATGGACCCGATTCCACTCGATCTGACATGCGATCGTGCTAGGGAGCTGGGGGAACGTGGGCAGTGGCGGGTCAAAATAGCTTGTAGGGTGGAATTGACAAGACTCCACTTCTTTTCGAAGCCGCATGAAACCGAGCCTCTCCATGACATCAGAACCGTTGGGATGATTCAGACCCGGGTTGGACGGCCTGGGTGGTGGGTTTTGCCGAAACACGGCCTGCTCATATCCGAATCGGAAGTGGGAATTGTATCAGATGACCGTGCGGTTGCGAATCATACCGGTGGCTCAGATTTATTGATAAAGATGGAGGCTGCGCTTCGTCGAGTCATCTATGGTCGGTAGATCTCGTATCTCTGTTATCTCAGCTATAGATAAGACGACTTTATATATATTGATTCCTGAATGGCTTACATCTAGCTCATTCTGGACTGAATTAATATCCTACTTCTGCATTTCACATTCACTATGGCCCCGAGCGCAATTCACCAGTCTCCGCCAAATTCGGCGTGGGTGGATCGTGATGACTTGCGAACCTCCTTCACGCTGGCCATGTCGGCCATGTACAAGACCGAAGTTCCTCTTTACGGAGACTTAGTCCGAATTGTCAATAACATCAACCAATCGACATTGGGTAACGCTCTTGACCCCAAGGTGCTTGCTATGCGCTATGGTGATGTCTCTTCATCAAGACTCGACATTGAGAGACATGGAGCTATTCGACTTGGGACCCCCCACGAACTGCGAACTGTGCGCCGAATATTCGCCTTGATCGGCCTTTATCCAGTCGGATACTACGATTTATCGGCCGCCGGATTGCCGATGCACGCCACCTGCTTCAGGCCAAAGACTGAGAAGTCTCTTCACAAAAATCCCTTCCGCGTGTTTACTTCGGTGCTCCGACCGGAACTGATCAAAGATGCTCAAGCGAGAGACCTGGCTTTGGACTTGCTATCAAAACGAAACATCTTTACTGATGAGCTCATGCGGCTTCTTAGTTTGGGAGAATCGCAGAATGGAAGATTTACGCCGGAACAAGGACGGCTTTTTGTGGTTGAGGCCATGAAGACCTTCAGCTGGCATGGAACTGCCGCTTCTTCAAATGACGACTATCAATGCTTAAAAGCGGAACATCCCATCTTGGCCGATATTGCATGCTTCCGAAGCTCACACATTAACCACCTCACCCCCCGCACACTCTGCATCACATCGGCTCAAGAGCGTATGAAAACAGAGGGCCTCAAAGTCAAGGACAGAATTGAAGGCCCGCCACCCAGGGCTTGTCCGATTCTCTTGCGTCAAACTAGTTTCCTGGCTATCGAGGAGCCCATTAAGTTTCTCGCCGGGATAGGCTCGACCACGGATTCCTTGGTGCAGGGCTCTCATAGGGCCCGATTTGGTGAGATTGAGGAAAGAGGTGCTGCGGTCACTCCAGCCGGCCGACGTCTTTATGACCAGTTGCTGGAAGAGGCAATGGCGACGGCAGGACAAGCCGAACAAGAGCCCAGCCCAGAAGAATTTGATGAAATAGTTGAAACTATCTTCAGGAAATACCCTGATAGCTGGAATGAGCTCAGACGATGCGATCTCATTTATTGCACTTTCCAAGCCACCCGAAAAGGCACAGAATCACGCCTCTCTGCTAGAAGGACCTATCACCTCGATGAATTGCTTGAGAACGGTTACTTGGAGGCATTTCCAATGACATACGAGGACTTTTTGCCTTTGTCCGCGGCGGGCATCTTCCAGTCAAACCTGGGATCGAAGTCTCCTGGACGCGACACAGAAGCCTCACCGGACATCTATGGGCTGGAGAGAGATTTAGATTCTAGCCTTGGTGATGCTGACGAGATCTATCGTGCTGCACAAACTCACAGCATCGCGAAATGTTCTGAGGACCTTGGAGTGGAGATTTTCGTGTAATTAATTGACTATTGATGGACAGTAGTCAGCCTACACCTGTAAGGCAGAGAACGAGGTAGAATGATGCCAGGACTGTACGATCTTATGAATTTAATTTGGTGAAGATAAACCCAACAGAGGTTCTATTGTGAATAATGACGGAGATTGAGGTGGCTATGCCCATTCAGTTTACCTCCAATGGGCGAAGTGTTTGTCAGTCATTCAGCTGCAGCCAAGGTCTGGATGCCACCCTAGAGTGGTTCGCCATATGTCGCCGCCTAGCCAGGCTGAATTTTCGTGATGAATTTCGGTATCCTCACGAATCAATACAAACCCCGATAACCCCCCTCCCCCAACAACCGCTCTCTGTTTAGGCGTTGATCTTTGACTCCCCGGTTTGCAGATACCGTTACAATAGCTCGCCGAATGTTGCCCTTCGACAGCTATGGACATAGTCCGAACTGACCACGATGATAATGCCGAGAAAATTTCCGCGAGTCGCTTGAAGCGTCGGCTTCCCTTTGACGATGACCTTGACAACACTGCCTGCGCTGCACGAGACGCATCGCTGACGCACGATGACTATACTATCGCCTGGATATGCGCCTTGCACATAGAAATGGCGGCGGCTCGCGCGATGCTTGACGAAAGTCATCAAGACCTTCCGAGGTGTATGAATGACAGCAACAACTACATACTTGGAAGCATCGCCCGGCATAATGTTGTTATCGCGTGCCTTCCTAACGCCCAGTATGGCACGAACAATGCTGTGAATGTTCTCACCAATCTGATACGCACATTTACGTCCATTAAATTGGGCTTAATGGTCGGCATTGGTGGTGGGGTGCCTGGAACACTTGATATACGTCTTGGCGATATTGTTGTGGGAACCAGGGTGATGCAGTATGACCTGGGCAAAATTGTTGAGAGTGGACAAATTCAACGCACTGCCATTTCGAGGGTTCCTCAGAATTTGCTTGGAACGGTCGTATCTAGTTTACGATCAAACCACGAGTTGGAACTAAGTCAAATTCCATCCATTCTCCAACAGAATTTCGAAGCCAAAGGCTTATCCCAGTATGCCCGCCCGAGCGCGCCAGATCAGCTCTTCAGTGCTACATACGGCCATAATGCAACCGACGCTCTGAATTGCAACAATTGTGACACCGGAAAGCTGGTCCCGCGAAAGAAACGAACGACAGAAGATCCGCAAATACATTACGGCGCAATCGCTTCGAGTAACCAGGTCATGCGAAGTGGTACTATTCGTGACAAGATTGCTAGGGAACTGGATGTGATATGCTTTGAGATGGAGGCCGCTGGTTTAATGGATATCGTGCCTTGCCTCCCAATTCGAGGCATCTGTGATTATTCGGACTCTCACAAAAACAAGGCATGGCAGAAGTACTCGGCCGCTACCGCGGCTGCGTATGCTAGAGAGTTACTATCGGCCATGCCTGTAACTGAACCGAAGGCAAGGCCTACTTGCATACCAAACTCTCACAAGCGAGTAGCATATCCAGACCGCGCAAACTTTGGAAGCCACCAGCGCGAAAGAAATATGAGTAATACTCTTTTTCCAACGGTTGATATCTCATTTGAAAAGCGCAGGCAGCGGTTATTGGACTCTCTCAAGTTTGACCAAATTGATGCTCGCAAATTAACGATCAAATCTGCCCACAACAAAACTTGCAGATGGTTCCTTGAGCACCCCGATTACCAGGCATGGTTGGATTCTGAGAAATTGGACCATCATCGCGGCCTTTTATGGATTAGCGGTAAACCGGGCGCTGGCAAGTCGACAATTATGAAGTTCGCATATCTAAACAAGAAAGGGGCAGACCGTCATGGAAATAGCCTCACTGCTTCATTTTTCTTCAATGCCCGGGGTGAATATTTGGAGAGGTCTATCTGGGGTATGTATAGATCTCTGCTATACCAGCTGCTCCAAAAATACCCTGATATCCAAGTGGTCCTTGACGATATGGAACTCGTTGACTGCAACCAAGACCACTGCCCGCCCTTAAATGCTATAAAGGAACTCTTTCAGAAAGCAATTTCTACTCTGGGTAGTCGCTCATTTACTTGTTTTATTGACGCCCTTGATGAATGTGATGAGCAACAAGCGCTGGAAATGATTCAATATTTTGAGGAACTGTCAGAGTGCTCAAAGGTGGCCAAAAACCTGAAAATTTGTTTTTCTAGCCGCCACTATCCTTATATAACCGTGCGGTATGGAATCAGGCTTATCCTCGAAGAAATGCCTGGCCATATTGAGGATATGGAAAACTACATCAGAAGCCGCCTCCGGATCAATGATCAGACACTATTCGAAGAGTTACAACTTCAACTCATTGAGAAAGCTGCGGGTGTCTTCCTCTGGATTGTTCTCGTAGTCGATATTATTAATAAAGAAGAGCAACGCGGTGGACTGGCGATGAGAAAGAAGCTGGCGGAAATACCCAGTGGCTTGAGCGAGCTGTTTAAAGATATCATCAAGCGTGATAACGAAAATATGGAAGAGTTACTACTGTCGATTCTCTGGATCCTCTATGCAAAGAGACCTCTACGACCGGAAGAATACTACCACGCTATATGGTCAGGTTTATCAACGAAGGGTTTGGTTGATCAGGAGGTTCCAGATGTCGGCACGCATGACCTCAACAATCGCGTGACTAGATGCGTCATAAGTTCTTCGAAAGGGCTGGCTGAAATAACAAAATCCAAACAACAGCCAACCGTTCAATTCATTCACGAGGCTGTTCGAGACTTTCTTCTGAAAGACAAGGGTCTTCATGAACTATGGCCTGATATGGGCTTTGAATGGAGGTATCCAGGGCATGAAAAGCTCAAGAAATGTTGTGAATGGTACTTGAATGAATTATCTGTACAAAGATTCATTGAAAGTGCCGAGGACCAGGAGGAAATCTCGAATAAATACCCTTTTTTGGAATACGCCAGTCACCACATTCTGCATCACGCCGACGCAGCTGGGGGCGCTGTTATGACCCATGCTGACCTGCCTAGCAGATCAGACGGAGTTGCCGGGAGAAGCCCGGATAAACCCACTACAG
>NAGG01000872.1:0-12981 GCA_003031705.1 Calonectria naviculata | reverse complement strand
AATATTAATTATTTTTTAAATATTTTTAATAAATATTTAATATATTATTTATTTTTTAAATTTATATATATTAATTATATTAATTATTTTTATAAATTATATTAATATTACCTAAGAATACTTATAATTATTATTATATATTTATTAAATTTATAAATATTTATAATATCTTATTTTATTATCTAAAAATACTTATAAGCTTTATAAGTATCTAGATATTACTATAGGTATCTTTAGGTATTAATCTATACCTACTCTAGCTAAAAAGTCTATTAGGCCTACCTATCAACTAATACCTATAGGTTTGAAGAACTCTAGTTCGGACCAACCCATTCATTCAATGGCGATATGTCGGCGGGCCTGGCGGTGAACATCATATCATCAAAACTAATGACACGGTCCATGTCCATGAAGCCTTGGCCCATCAGTATTTGTGAAATTGCCGATAGTTCATCTCCTTCAGAGTCACTTGAATGATTCCAGTTTGCAATGTTTAGCTCTGCATTGGGGGTTATTCCTTCGGGGCCGAGAAAGGTTTTAGTCGGACCAACGGGGCCCGCGCCATTCGTCGGCTCGCTTTGGTTCACTGTCGCATCAATATTTTGATGGCGAGTGCTGGCATATGAACGCTGAGGTAGCTCGTCACTGGAAGATCCGCATACATCGATTCTAAAATCCAAGTCTTGAATGCATCGTTGGTATAGCCGATTGAGTCGGAGGGCAAATTGGTTAAACAGCGACTGCGTATTGTCACTGCTCATCCATCGTCGCGACATTTCCTCCAAATTCCTCACGAGTACCCAGAACTCGTCAACCAGCGGGGTCTTGTAAAACTTCCAATGCACTTGACCTGTTAATGCAGTCTTTATGGGGTTTAGAGCTTCTTACCTAACAAAATGCGACCGCTGACGAAAGCAGAAAATGCAAGCAGCGGCGAGACGAAGCTGTCTCTTGGAGATTGATCAAGATATTTTTGAGTAATGTTGGCAGTTTCTATCGCTGCACCCAAGCATGTCTCAGCGCTGCAGTATGTTGGCAGCTTGATATGTGCGAGCTCTGGGGTCGGATAGGCTATTCTTTGATGAAGAAGGATCATCGATATGTTGTGTGTTGCATTTGCGGCTGTCATGTTCGGGTCCATTACACCAGGCATTGTCTCCCGTGATTCCCCAGAATCTTGCCACTCGCGGGGGAGAAACATCTTCCAGCTGTACAAGTTAGTTTGAGAAGATCTGAAAGAGCTTTACGTACTGTACTAATCTCAGGTCCAGCTCCTTGAATCGCGTCAGCCAGCTTGAAACTTCCTTCCTGTCACTAAAATTAACATTCTGATGTAGAAAGTAGGTGTTTATCCGGCTGAGTGATTCAATCGATTCAATGTTGTATGCGAGAGCCCCGACATTGGTCATATCAATCGCCTGAGTCTGGCTAGCATGTCCTGAGGGTATATCGGGATCAATTGGTTCGGTATTGGCGGACTGGGTTGGGCTAGGATAATGAGCTGGAAGAAACGTAATGGAGTTTCCCATTTTGGCCGCAGAACGATCCCAAATGCCAAAGTATGGCGTGAGTGCCGGCGTGTCTTTATACCAATACCCGCCGCAAACAGGAAGCCTTCGACACACGTCTGCTGCTGTGAGACTCGTGTTCCATCTGCATCAGTTAGTGGCATTCGGTAAAGGACGTGTAGGTTATACCCAGTGGTGACTGAACAAAACCTGAGAGAATTAGCCATATACCGCCATTAATGAGCAGTACAAACCTGTCCAACATGAAAACATTCCAGAATACCCTTCTCCTTTCTTCTTCCTCACACCAGTTCTCTGGGTCAGGCAGTGGGATTGGTCGGAGTAGGGCGGGTCTTGTCTGGCGGCCTTCTCGCTCAACACTCAGCTGTAAATATTCGACACTCCGTGTTAGAGACCCGACTATTGGCCAGGCACGGTGTGATTCCCCATTGCAAATCTGACACCTTAGCATAAATACTTGAATCGAATGACCAACTTACGTCAGTAAATGCTAATATGATGAGAGCCTGTAAATTCTCGACGGATAGTCCATCCATTCCGGTCAGTAAAAGAATCTGTCTTGACCTTTTTGTCTGTAATCTAACTTCCTCTAAAGGAAGATAGCGCCCATCTCTGATAACAAATCGAAGAGCAGAAACATTCATCGCATGAAGAACTACGGACAGCTTTTTTGGACCACCCTCTGTCGCCAGTCTCTTGCGAAAGCTAGCTGGGTGCAGTATTGGAATCCAAGGCTGAACACGCTGAAAGTAGCAGTCTAGCAAGGATTCTCGGAGTGTCTCATCAGGCATACAATGCATGAAATCTTGCTGCCCATCGCCGCTGCCAGTTAAAGTTTCGTCATATGAAGCAGGCTTCCTCCGTTTCCTAGGTCTAGGGGCGAATTGTTCTGGCTCATCACTTGCTAGAGTGTCTGGCCTGGATGCATGCGGAAAGTTTGATGCGAGATTGCGTATTTCTTGAGCCAAAGTACCCAGCACATCCACGACAGGTCGCAGCATATCAGGTGGTTGATGAACCGGAGTCGGTGAATCCTGACCATCGTCCTTGTTAAGCGCTCGTTCTACAGCCTCTATTCTTTGTTAACATGATCAACTTTCTGCTGGAGCAGCTTGTAGAACCTAGTCGTTTATTCAAACTTTCGACAGCACCACTCTTCATGCCCGGTTTATTCCGTTTCGGGTCGTATACGCATGCCGTATCTGCATGTTTAATAAACAGTCATACTATTGGCCTGGCTCTTACCTAGTCGCTCGCAATTTGAGCATAGCGGTTTTTGTCTCGAACATTTTAGTTTGCGTTTGCGGCAGCTTTCACATGATGGTAGACTTGACTCTGGGTCAGGTTCAATTCGATCGATTTCATCCATGGGTTCGTATAATGGCCAAGAATGATGGAGAAGGTGATTTGCTGTGATCAAGTGGATGGCAATGCACTTTCGTGGAATCACGAGGGCGGCTGGGTTTGCGGACGCGCCCCATCCAGCTGAATGGAACCGAGGATCAATTAATGGCACGCTATTCCGCGAGGAGTTTGGCTCCATGCCCCTCAATGGATGGAGTAGCCCACTGCAGGGGTTCCCCATCGACAAACCTCGGCATCGGGAAGATTCTCGGGCGAGCGCTGTCCCGAATCCGTGGCAAGCCATCGCTAACTATTCTACAGAATAGCTACTCAACCCCGACCCCTTTGTATCCCCCATAGATGTCCAGCGCTTCCTCAAAGCGTGCACTGCGCCTTTTGGCTTTCTATCCCTTGTAAATACGCCCTTTTTATTTCCATCCACGCGGAAAATGAACGTGGTTGGACAGTGGAAATCCGCAAAGCTCCACACGTGCTCCCCGACAAGACTCTCCACCCGGTCAAAGACGCGGTGAAACATTTCTAGGAAATTGGCCTGGTACTCTTCGCTCCAAGGCACATCGTAGACAGAGTGCAAGCCCACCTGCGTGTCAGCACCGTATTCTGTCATAATCATTGGCTTCCCGTATTTGGTCTGCCAACTTAGTAGATCGGCCTCGAGAGCGGGCTCGGCTGCGGCAAGGTCGCCAGTATTGACATACCAGCCGTAGTACCGGTTCAAGCAAAGCACATCGAACAAGTCCGAGATCAGATCCTTGTCCGCAGGAGCCCGCATCTCGTTTGTGAAGCACAATGGACGTGTCGGGTCCAATGTTCGGGCCAGCGACACCAAAGGCTCCATGTACTCCCGTGCGCCTGCTTCGCTTGAGGCCGGCTCGTTTGTGAGGGCCCACATCACTACGGACGGGTGGTTCTTGTCGCGCGCTATTAATTCCCGGATGGCTTGGGCGTGGGCCGCGCGCGTATTGTCGTTGATGGTCTCGGGCGAGAAAGTATCGACATGTTTCTGGCCCAATAAACCCGCAACGAGTGCCAAATTGAGACCGACCGCTGCCGTCTCGTCAATGACGACAATTCCATGGCGGTCTGCATAATCAAGCACCTCTTCCGCATAAGGGTAGTGGGAGGTTCTAAAGGAATTGGCCCCCATCCAATCCATGAGGCGGAAGTCGTGAACCATGTATGTCGGGTCGTATCCTTTGCCTCGAATGGGAGAATCCTCGTGTTTGCCGAATCCTTTAAAGTAAAATGGCTTGTGGTTGATTAAAAATTTGTTTCCTGATACCTTTACAGACCGTATACCGACAGCCACTTCGTAGGTGTCTGACAAAGTGTTTGGGTCAGTTTCCGAAGCAATGTCTACGCGCAATTGGTAGAGGTGCGCGGCTCCTGGCTGCCAAAGGCGGGCTGAAGTGATGGTGACTTGGTTGTCTTGTCCTATTGCTTGACTGACTATGACTCCATCTTCATCGGCGATGGTCACTTGGCATCTTTTTGGGTCGATTTCGTCGCTTGTTTTTATTCTGTAATCCACTGTTCCAGTCTCGCAATCCTCTGCGACATCTGTAATTACCGTGACATCTTGGACAAAGAGTTTTGGCGTACAGCAAAGCCGCACAGAGCGAGCTAAGCCGGCATAATTGAAAAAGTCGTGTTGGTAGTGCTGCTTTTGCTTGCCATTCTCAAGCACTTCGAGTCTTCCTGGGGGAATGGTTTCCCAGTCGAGTCGATTGTCGACCGCTACAGTGAGACGAAACGTCTGCCCCGGCGATACCAGATTGGTAATGTCAGCCTCGAATGGTGTGTAGCCTCCAATGTGCTCGACGACAAACTCGTCATCAACGTAGACGCGGCCTCGATGCGTCGCGGCGTCGAAACGAAGAAAATATCGATCCTTGGACCAGCCGCGAGGCACAGTCACACGTCGCTGATAGTATACCCAGCCAACATGGTCTCGAATCTCCTGATCGACGAATATGTCATTATAACTCGCGGGTACTGGTACCTGCAAAGTCGGTGGAATTGATTCCTTCCACCGTTCATCGTCAATGCCAAGCGAGCTCAGCGCAAAGTTCCAGAGGCCATCCAGAGATATAATATCCCGGAACGAGTTTGCCTGCGGTTGCAGCATTGTTACTGGGCAGAACCGCTTAAAGTGAAGGTGTGGCCAAGGTCGTATGGATCAACGTGGCCAGTGAACTAGAGAAAAAAATGTAGTCGAGGGCGAGCCTGCACCAATGCTGGTAAATCTTTAGTAAAAACCTACAACTGGTAATAAATATGGATAGATTCTGCAGCCGTGACGCCGTATTTGGTCGGGTCAAATCTCGGCCACAGTTCCGCCGGCGGAGGCAGAAGATCCACTCCAGTCTTAGTCTCAATTGAGGTAGAAAGGTACTATGCGCTAGTGATGACCGGGCAGCTAAATTGGAGTCTATTAGCTTATTCGTATTTCATCCTTGTCTCCTTGATCCTGCGGGCGGGACAATCCTCGGCCGGTACTCCTCCCGACCGAATATGGTACGTTGAGAAGTGGCTCTAGGACCCAGAATTTCCCCATATTCTCATGACACTATCTGCAGATTTGGGGTAAATATCCGGGGTATGGGTCAAATGACATGCCATGCAGAACGCACGGCGCTGAAGGCGGAGAAGGCCGCAATTCGCTAGCCGATTGAGCTGTGTAGGACAATTACGAAAATTCTACGTCCCTCTTTACAACTTATAACTACCAGTTCGTCTCAATCAGTTCACCTGTCTCAACCTCCGTTCACACCAGACCCTCGCAGCCATGAAGGAGTCCGAGACAAACGCAACCAGACAGACCAGTACTGTCCTGCCTGGACATGAAAAGGCGGATATTCTACAGTTTGAAAAGATTGAACATGATCTACAAAGCACTCCAGTCACGTCGGCATTTGCAGGATGGACTCGTGCTACTTGCATCCGCAAGTTCTGGAGGCTATACCTGACTGGACTTGGAGTTTCCTTGTCCGGCATGTGAGCATTTCCAGATCATGGTCTATTCTAAACTCATTAACTCTTTAGGTATGCCGGCTACGCAAACTCGGTAATTGGTAGCATTATTGCAAATGATGGCTTCATCGAATATTTTGCCACGGTCACGGATCCCGATACCGGGAAACCAGCACTCAACTCCCAGCACATTTCATTATGGTCGGCTTGTTACTTTGTCTCGGCTATTCTAATCCAGACAATTGCCCCAATCACAGCCGACAGGTTTGGTCGCAAGTTCAACATGTGGGCCGTAACCTTCTTCCTGACTCTGGTTTGTCGCCCATCTGCGCTTCCGACAAGAGCTGACGTTGTAGTCCATCATTATTCAAGTTGTCGCACCAAATTGGTGGGTTTTGTTGATTGCTCGGCTCGTAGCCGGGTGCGCAGGAGGTATGATGGGCACCTCTGTCATGGTTTACATGTCGGAAATCGCAATGCCCCAATTTCGAGGAGCCCTCCTAGGAAGCTTTTCTCTTGCCTTTGCCCTCGGCCAGGTGTTCTTGGCCATTGCCTTGAAGGTGCTTGAAGAGACTAAACCAATGGCGTTTCGAAACGCATTTTACTCCGAATTTGTCTTTACCGGGCTTTGGCTGTTTCCAATGCTGTACCTACCCGAGACGCCAGGTAAGTGCCTAACCTCTTCTCATGGCAATATTAACAGTTTTAGCCTGGTATGCAACAAAAGGGAGAGATGATGAGGGTAAGCAGGCCCTCAGACGCCTGGTCGGAAAGGTTGACGGCTACGATTTCGACCACGAGTACGCTGTGTTAAAGTACGAAATGGAGGAATCCATCGCATTGTCGAAAAGAACGTCGGAAAACTCGGACTGGAAGGCTCTCTTTTCCAACAAGACCAACATTAAGAGAGCAGTCATCTCGACCTTGCCGTTTACCTTTCAGAACATTGTCGGGGTCCCTCTAATGTTTGGCTATACTACATACTTTTTCAAGCTCGCGGGAGTCAACGATCCATTCCTTGGCAATATTGTAAAGCAGATGGTTCTCGTCGTCGGCATCATCATTTCATTCTACATGGTTGACAAAGTTGGTCGAAGGACACTTGTCATCTGGGGGGGAGTGATTATGGGGACGATTTGCTTCATTGTCGGTGGCCTTGGCTTTATGAAGCAAACAAACGCTTCTGGAATGGCCTTGGTTGCGTTGTGCTCACTCTGGGCCTTTGTGTATGCAAATTCACTGGCACCAATTGGTAAGTTATCGACACGTATGCGGACTCAAGCTCATTTTGTTAGGTTGGATCAGTCTTGTCGAGATTTCGAGTCCCAATCTTCGGGCCAAAACCACGTCCAACGCCGTCACTATTCAGTACCTCACAGGAGTTCTTTTTGTCAGTGAACCTCATTCTGAAAGTACTAGAACTAACGTGTTTAGAATTATTGTGTACCCTTAATGTTGTCAAACCAGGGTGCCAACTGGGGACAAAAGGTTGGACTCTTTTTTGGAGGAATTACATTTATCTATCTTATCCCGTGCGTGTTGCTCTTCCCCGAAACCAAAGGCCGCACCTATCATGAGCTTGATGAGCTTTTTGAACTTGGAGTCCCTGCATGGAGATTTGCCTCGACAAAGACTACGCACCAAGATATTATCGACCAAAGAGAGGGGCTGAAGACTAGCGGTCAATAGTGCGGTCAATAGTCATGCGAGCCTTTGGCTTTGAAAGACATTCTACAATCAACAAAAAGGTAGATTTGGGAACAATCCAAAGTTCATTATAAGGATGAGAATACAAAACTTATTGTTGCATGACCCGCTAGATTGATTCTAGTGGTGTTGGCATGGGCGAAATATCCGAAAATAGCTGATTGCGCTCCTCGTCATGTTCCTTCAACTGAGACATTTTTAACTTGGTTAAACGCTCAACCACAGCTTCCGTGGCTTGGTCCAAGGGCTTTTCTTGACTAAACCTTTCCAACGCCTTGCAATAAACTTCATCTATTCCCAAACCTGCCCTGGATGCGTAGTTGAACCAGAATCTTCCAGATTCCCAAGAGTCACGCATCCTCTCTGAAAGAGGCATCTTGTTTGACGTGGAACCCTCGACTCGCTTCATTGCTCGAATGAACTGCTCCATTCGGGGTACGTAATGAGACTCAAAGTCATCCAAACCATGTTGCTGAAGCCAAAGATTAGGGCTTTCCAGCAGCAACCACCATGGCGGGTCATATGCGAATTGTGATGGCATGCTATTAGTAAATTCAAAGTCAAAAATGGTTGTAATTCGAAGGCTTTCTGGGTCAATCAGCATGTTTGAAGGCTGAAAATCGTCGCAGAAGATTTTGAATGGGCCGGAGTCCTCAATGGTGTACTCTTCAATGAGTTGCTCGAAGTTGCGACGGGCGATGAAACATTTGCGAGTGTCTTGGCCGTGAGCAGCATTCCTTTGTGTGACGAGGTTGAGGTAGTGTTGGTTCGCGACCGATTTAAAGAAGTCTTTCGCGTGGTTGAATGGGGTGGACGGGAATTGGTCTGCCGGGTAGCCTGCCCGAGTTACCAATTCATTCATACTAAATGTCAGAGGTCGACCAGAAACAATCCAAGTGTCGGCATCTTTTGAAATTGATCCTATTTGAGAAAACTCTAGGCGCGATAGTTGAAGAACGTAGTCGGCAAGTTGGTCGTAGATGGTATCGATTGTTGCATCATCAATGTCTGGGTTCAAGACCATGCTTTCCTTTTCTTTCCTGGGTTGACTCAGGAAACTAGAAAGGCGAGTGCCTTGGGCAAAGTCCATGATCATAAATGGTCCCAATTTTTCAGGGCTTTCTTCTGTTAAGCCCCAGGAGTGTATATGAGGCAGCGGAATCGTTGTCTTCTCTTGGAGGTACTGAATAATCCGTACTTCATTCGCAAGCTTTTCGTCCCTTGCCATTGTGTGCCCTGGCTTGGGGAAGCGAATCAATACGTCAGGCCGTCCATTAAACCCAATGTGAAAGCTGAGGTTAAATGATCCTGTTACGAACTTGCGGTATTTCCCTTCACATCCCAGGCGATTATTGACGAAGGCGACGACAGAATCAGTGTTGTGAATGAGTTTTTGCATCCATTCTTTGCACTGGTCGTTGGCAGTTGCTTCTTTTATTTCGTCGTAGAGCACCATTATGCTCTTAATGGAACCAATCAATGATGCGATGATGCTCTCGAGAACTTGCAGAATTAATTAAAATTGAAGAGTCCAAACTTCGGTTTGGCGTGTCGAGACGACCAGATGAGTGCAAGTCCGTAAGCTGGGTGTGAGACCGACCAGTCCTTCATTATCTAATCACAGGACAACGCAATTGTATGATGTCAAGTAGTCTACGCCGACGATGTAATACATGATTCACTTTGATAGGCGATTCCATCGTCTCGACTACGTGAGGTTCGGTGCTTTTGCTCCGACAGCCAATCAACAATTGATCAACAATCACCTGACGACGCGATTGAATCCCGGTTGGTGAATAGAACATCCTAAGCCACCATGCAGGGTAGCGATGATCAGGAGTACAGGGTCGCCACTATTCTATGACCTCATCACTGGGCCAAACGTCGCTTCTGTGGTATTTGTCCGTTCTGTTGAATCCTCACTTGGTAAATTCAGGCCAGAGTGTTCCGTTAAAAAAGTCGCAATTAACTGATCTAGAACCAAAGTAACGCAGCAAGTGATCAGGATCCACCTTTCATTCGACTCAGTCCACGTTGGCGCTACATGACAGCCCATTTTAGCGACCAATAGAGCGAGGACCTGCTTCAGCGTAAATATCAGCAAACTCAAGGCAAACTTCATTGCGTGATTTATTCTCAGAAAGCGCTCTACGAAGCCGAGAAGTAATAATCCAAAGTGCTGTGGAACCCAACTCCTAGTTTGGCAAATTCACATTTGACTGATAAACTCAATCCAACACTGAGCCAGTTACTGCAAGCATGATGTCTAAACACTGTTGTCCACACAGCACTGGCCTTCACTGAAATCCCGCAGCATGTTATCAACAGCTTCTTGACAGATGCAGCAATGGCTGCCTAGCGGCCCGGCTGAAAGTCCGAATTCGCTTACTAAAGCACAACCCAACAGTTCATTTGGGCTGGATTCTCTCACCGATGATAAGCAGTCATTAGTTCATAAGAAGAACCAATACCCATCAAAATGACGCGGCCGGAAGCAGACAACCCGGAAGAAACTGAGACGAATGGAACCGACGGGAAACTCACTCAACTCGGCAATCAACTGCCCCAACTTCTCCGCAACCTGTATGCATCTGGCGCTAAGTTATGGACGAAAGAAATGTTTCTCCACATCGAAAAGGAAATGTCAAAGAACCCGCTTCCTAATTACGTCATGGTTCCTACAAGTACGTGAATCGCCTCACTCATTGCCTTTTCTCACAGATAACTAGTGAGCGGAGAGTTGAAACGTCTAAACACACCAGAAGGAATCGGGTCGTTTGATGACAAGAACAGGAAGAAGTGAGTTATCGTAGGCCACGAGTGTTGCAACTCAGTCGACTAACTGAATAGATCTCTCATCATATCGTTTAGAATATTTCAGTCCATGTTGGACTGGGCCGAAGAGTTCTCTCAAGGCAATGTGAGAGCGTGCCCTGAAAACTACTTTCAAGATTGCCATGATCAGCGAAGGTTGTATCACACATGCGCCATCGAGTTCGGGTGGTCGGAAGAGGAGCTGCCGTCTGTGATGAAATACACTGATTTGAGGGCTGCTTGGGACGAGACTTGGCAAAATTGGATTCAAAGCACCACATGCAAAGAGTTGAAGGCAATAGTCAGAAACAGCAAGGTCCCTAGCACTATTAGGCAGATGGTATGCTTCGGGCTTTGCAGCCCAGACTGGGGGCTGGATGATTTGGCCAGCGATGGTTTGCAAAGTCGACGAAGCATGACGCAACATGCCGCAGCACTAACCATGGCAGCTCTATTTGGCGAGCTACTTGGCACCGATCCGTTGCCAATTCTTGCACAAGATCCAGTTTACAGCCCAGTAGGACAACGTCTCTTGAAAGAACTTGGTATTCAAGTAGTAGGCGGCCACGGCAGCCTTGGCTTTACATATGTCGATGACGATACGGCTGTATTCAGTTGTAGCCCCAATGTCCCGGTAAAGCAAGTGGTTGCCGACATTGCCAGACCGGCAGTCATGATTTGGGATGCGGTAAGACCAAGTTGCGAAGAGAGGACCGAATGGACCACCTTGATTGAGGATGGAGTAGAGTATAGAGTGGCGTGAGTGACCTTGCTTGACAATCGAAATATGCTAACCGATTAGACCATGGTCAACAGATGAAGACTCGCCTCGCACACGAAGGCTAGTGGAGGACTACGACCAAGTTGCATTTCCCAGCGAACCTGAACTTTTTCCCGATTTGAGAATCTACATCCGGATTGATCGCTGCAATAAATGAGGGATAAGACATCACCTGGACAGGGCTTTCCATGAATACCTTTTTGTCCATAGATTGAATATTCAGTTATACCGCTTTTGCACAAAAGAAGTTGCAGTCAAATACTCTAAAGACCTTGAGCTCCATGACTGGTGAGTTAAAGGCATTGTCGTTATATCCGCTGCCTTGCTCAGGAAATCTGGATAACATTTAGCTCGCTGCTAACAAAGAAACTCAAGATTCACGTGGCGTATGCAGAGTTTGAAGCCATCATTGTTCACAATGCCTAATAAAAGTATGTTCTTGACACAAATTAGCCTGTCGGGCAAGCAAACAGTCTCCTTTATGTCTCAAGTTGGCCTTCTCTTTGCCATTCAAGTGATTTATGCAATTATTCTAATATGAACAATAGCATAATATCCCACATGTGAGGTGCACTGGAATGTCATAGATGTCGGAACTTTGGCTTCAACAAATTGCACTAGCAAACCTTGCCAGGTAAGCAATCAGAATTTGGATCGGCAAGCAAAAGTTCGGAGGTTCCGATGGTGGATATCAAATGTCATATTTAATCAGCACCTCCATGCATGACTTACCTCCCACACCAAATCACTGTACGAGTCAACATGCATGCGTTACGCTTCCTTTCCTTTCTTGCCCTCTTGGGGAGCGCTCTGTCTCTTCCACTCAATGAGACTCGCGTTGCGACAGATTTTCGGCTTACTCCAATCAACAGGTAAGCAAAGGGAGCGCTGTCCGGCCTCCATCTCATCGATCAATATGTGGTCTAATATCCATAGCTTACGGGATTTATTTGCCGCATTGGACCAAAATGAAAACATGCTTATCGAATTTTGGGCCCCATGGTGTGGGCCATGCAAATCCATGGCTTCTGATGTAGAACGGTACGTAATCACCCTGTCCAATTCTTTTATTAATGGGACTAGACTATCTTTCGAATATCCCCATATCAAATTTTACGGCATAAATGTCGACGACCAGTACGATCTCACTGAGCAATTTGGGGTTCGTGCCATACCCACCTTTACACTAATGCAACATGGAAAGAAGTCGGATGAGGTGGTCGGTGCAAGGCCAAAGAGACTGGAAGACATGTTGAAACGAGTTCCTGAGCCATCTAGATTGGAATTGGATGGTTATCTATAGGCTGGAAAACCCGGAACTAGGGAGTAGAGATAAAGGCTCTCATTTTGTGCAAAGGAGAAATTAATCCATTCATATTATTTCCGAGACTGGTATATCGTCAAGCTCGAACTATTCTGCACCAGTGCCGTCCGCGACTTATTTATTTTCGATACCACATTCTGGTTTGCTTTCTTTGTCGAATCTTTCTCTGTAGCTGAAACACTCCGTACATTAGAGCCTCCGCAGTTGGTGGACACCCTGGCACGTATATGTCCACCGGCACAATCCGATCGCATCCTCTAACCACTGAGTAACTGTAGTGGTAGTACCCCCCTCCGAGAGCGCAGCCCCCCATGCTGATTACCTATTTCGGTTTAGGCATCTGGTTATATACCTGCTGTAATGTAGGTGCTATTTTATTTGTAAGGGTTCTAGTAATAATTAGGATATTAAAATAGTAGGATAAGGCTTAAAAAATAATTTTTATTATATTAAATTTTCTTTATTGTGATAATTATAAAGTTATTATT
>NAGG01000871.1:0-49354 GCA_003031705.1 Calonectria naviculata | reverse complement strand
GGCACTGGGGCCGCTGGGGGTGCTTTGAGGGGGGCGTCTCTTGGGGAGGCTGTTGGATCCGCCCCTGAACGGAGGCTGTATTAAAAAAAATTAGGCCCAGCGATGCTGCACGGCTTCCCCTTACTATCCATTTCTTCTGCCCCCGGCGGATATCAAGTCCCATGTAATTTTTTTTGTTCTTCTCTTCTTCATCTTATGCTCTTTGGTCCCCCTTTGTCTGGTGGCTCGCATTGCCCTCTTCGCCCTCACCTCCGGAGGTTTAGACCTCGACACGCTCGTTTCCCACTTCTCGTCGCTCGCTCCCTATGATTGACGGGCCTCCTGCTCCCCAACAGGAGCCCTAAGCTTGCCGCTACAAACCAAACTACCAGCTTCTTTTCTTGCTTCTCTCGGGCCTCAAGGCTCATCAACACTCGTTTCCCCCCTAATACGCTCCCCCGAACCAGAGTATCCCGTTCATAATGGCCGACGCCACTCCCCAATCCACCGACTCGACCACCCCCAAGGTCAGCGCTCCCAAGGACAAGAACTGTCCCTACTGCGGGCAAGCCTTCACCTCCTCCTCGCTCGGCCGTCATCTCGATTTGTACATTAAGGAAAAAAACCCTAAGCCTCCGGATGGAATTCACGATGTCGATGCCATCAAGAAGCTTCGAGGTGGCATCACTCGACGTCAACCTCGAGGATCTCTTGGTGCGAGGCGAGAAACCTCCACTCCTGCAAGTACCCCCAAGCCTGCAGCGAAGAAGGAATTTCTTGCTCCCGACAGCGATGGACATAAATCCCCAGCACTTGGCAAAGATGGCCAATTCGTTGGCGATTCCAATTTCAAAAATTCTCTGCAGCCCGGCTGGGAGGTGACTGGTGTAATGAATGACATCCCCAAGAAAAACGGCTGGGATGGAGACGGTACACCGGAACCCATGAAGCGCCCTAATATGCAACGTACCGTTAGCAAGCAGGCTATCCAAAAGGTTCAATTTGATGTCAAGCAGAAATTATCTGATGCCATGGATACGGCCCGTGCAGCTGAGCTGGCTCTTCGTGAGTTGCTCAGCTCTTGGAGGGCAGCTAGGTATGTGATGTCTCGAACTTTTTTTTTCTTTCCATCTGCTATGAATCATACTAACCGGATGATAGACTACAGCTTGACACCAACTCAATGCCATTCGACTTCGATCCCTTATCCCTCGACTTCCCTGCCCTGACGCTTCAATGCCTCCAACCACCACCAACCCTATTTTCTTCCACACAACATCCCACCTCAACATCGTGGTCTGTCCAATCCCCTGGCCAGCGCGAGTTTGAGGCCCTTCGATCCTACTTTCAGAATGAGTTCCAAACATGGAAATTGACATGTACTTCGGCGACCACGGCTGCCGCGGAAGAGTCGACATTCCTACCTGCCAATGGACCTTTCCGGGATGTTCGTGAGGCGGTTCGAAATGCCGAACAGTCCGCCGAAAACCTCGAGGCTCAGGTTATCGAGCACCTACAATCAGCGTACAATGTTTGGGAAACGTTGCCTGCTCAGCGGCGCCAGGAAGTTTGGGTCTTGGAATTGGCCCGAAGCGTCGGCCGAAAACACAAAGACACCGAGAAGATGAAGCAGGAGCAGCACAAGCTGAAGCAGGAAAACTCTAACCTGAAGGCGCAAATCGAACAGCTGAACCGATTGCAACAGCCTCGGGAATTCAAGATTGCTCAACCTATGACGGTACCAATTGAGCGGGAGGTCGTCAATGCTTTACTGGAGCAAGGAGTCATGTGTGGTGGGAAGGGAATGGGCTTTGGTCTTGAAGACACGCAAATTGATTTGAGTGCTATTGTCTCCAAGTCAATTGAGCGATGGAAGAATGTAATTACAGCTACTCGTGCCAACTCAGTCGGCATGAATGCTCAACGGCCACTTGACCAGTCGGCAGCGCCCGTTGTAAATGGAAATAACCAACCTACGCCTCAGATTCAAACACCGGTACAGACCCGGGTGCCGACGCCACAGCCGGCCCAGGTTCAAGCTCAGGTTCAGGCTCAGACACAGCAACAGCAACAACAGCCACAGCCACAGGCGCAGCAGCAGCAGCTACAGCAACAGCAACAGTCGCAACAGCAGCAACAACAACCGCAGCAGCAGCAGCAGCAGACTCCAATTCAGGCTCAAACGCTCAAGAGGCTCTCGACGGCGAGCACAAACGGGAACATGACTGACCAGTCTACGGGTTCAGCGACGACTACTGCTCCCCCTTCAATCGAAGAGACGAGTGACCAGGATGCCGATGCCGAGATGGAGGACGATGACAGCTTTGCGATAATGAACACGTCACCGGCCAAGCCTCAGCCGCCAATGCAACAGCAGGCTACTCTCGAGGTTCCTCGAACCCGGGGCCCCATCCAACAGCGTGCGACTCCCGACCCCCGATTCATGATGCCAAACGGCACAGGAAGCCCCGTGGGAAGGGCAGCAATGGCGATGAGTCGGTCGATGCCTAATATGAATATGGCGATGCAAAACGGTGCAATGCATGGCGCGGATATGGGAATGGCCATGCAAGGAGTGCGGGGAGATCCAATGTACATGGAATAAGAGTGAATTGTGTGTTATTACAAGACAGACAGACGCTGTCAGGCGTTTCGTGAGTTTACAGGGTTGGGGAGATTTGCACAAAGAAAGATATTGTAATGATCAAAAGACTCAGGCAGCGTTGTTTAGCTTGCTCTCGATGTGTTAATACGAAAAACACTTTTGGACATAGACCTGCTCGAGCTTGAATTGTACCTTTGAGCCATTCTAACATAAAATCTTCTGTCATGGAGGGAGTTGACTGCAATTTTTGGAGGGGCTGAGTCACGAATGGGAGCTGTGACTCAAAAATTTACCCCGCGATTGTGGCGCCAAACCCGATATTTTCTGCCCCTCAGTGCCCTGACCTTGTCCACCACAGACTCAAAACACATTCTTTTTGTCTACAAGAGGATTCTGGCAGTCTCGTTTCCCTTGTCCCGACGCCCACAACCACATACCCGAGCGACACGAGCGCAATCATGGCTGACGCCGCTGCACCCCCGACCGAGCAGGTCGCCAACTTGCACCTCGACGAGGTGACAGGCGAGCGAGTGTCCAAGACTGAGCTGAAGAAGCGCCAGAAGGCCCGCCAGAAGGAGGAGGAGAAGAAGAAGAAGGCTGCCGAGAAGGGTCCCGCTGCTGCCCCTGCCAAGAAGGCCGGTGGTGCTGAGGCTGCCGAGAAGGACCTCACTCCCAACCAGTACTTTGAGATCCGATCACGGAACATCAACAAGCTGCGCGAGACCAAGAGCCCGAACCCCTACCCCCACAAGTTCCATGTCACCTACGACCTGCGCAAGTTCGTCGAGGAGTTTGGCCACCTCAAGTCCGGCGAGCACGCCAAGGACAAGGTCGTCCAGCTCGGTGCCCGAATTCACGGCAAGCGATCCTCCGGCTCCAAGCTCGTCTTCTACGATGTGCGAACAGAGGGCGTCAAGGTCCAGGTCATGTGCCAGGCCCAAGAGGTGCGCGAGGGCGCTCCTGCCTTCGAGGCTCAGCACGAGCACCTCCGCCGTGGTGACATTATCGGTATTATTGGATACCCCGGCCGGTCAGTAGATTTGAGACCTAATTGAGGTTTAAAAATAGGGACGTGCTAACATAGAGCAGAACTGCCCCCAAGACCAAGATTGAGAAGGGTGAGGAAGGCGAGCTGTCCATCTTCGCTACCGAGATTGTCCTCCTGACCCCTTGCCTTCACGCTCTGCCTGATGACCACTACGGTTTCAAGGACCTGGAGTCCCGATACCGCAAGCGTTACCTCGATCTCATCTGCAACGAGAAGTCCCGCAATGTCTTTGTTACCCGATCCAAGATGATTACCTGGATCCGCCGATACTTTGACGAGCGTGACTTCGTCGAGGTTGAGACCCCCATGATGAACCAGATTGCCGGTGGTGCTACCGCCAAGCCCTTCGTCACTCACCACAATGAGTACGACATGCAGATGTTCATGCGTGTCGCCCCCGAGTTGTACCTCAAGATGCTGGTCGTCGGTGGCCTGAACCGAGTATACGAGATTGGACGTCAGTTCCGAAATGAGGGTGCTGATCTCACCCACAACCCCGAGTTCACCACCATTGAGTTCTATCAGGCCTACGCTGATGTCAACGACCTGATGGACATTACCGAGGACATGGTTTCTGGCCTCGTCAAGTACCTGACTGGTGGATACAAGACCACCTTCCACACTCAGACCGGTGAGACCTACGAGGTCAACTGGGAGAAGCCCTGGCCTCGTTACGAGATGATTCCCACTCTGGAGGAGGCTACCGGCGAGAAGTTCCCCCCCGGTGACCAGCTCCACACCCAGGAGACCAACGAGTTCCTCAAGAGTGTGCTCAAGAAGATGAAGCTCGAGTGCTCACCTCCCCTGACCAACGCTCGCATGATTGACAAGCTGGTTGGCGAGTTCATTGAGGAGAAGTGTGTCAACCCCTCCTTCATCACTGGCCACCCCCAGGTCATGAGCCCTCTGGCCAAGTACCACCGTGAGATTCCCGGTCTCTGTGAGCGATTCGAGGCTTTCGTGTGCAAGAAGGAGATTGCCAACGCCTACACTGAGTTGAACGACCCCTTCGACCAGCGCCTGCGCTTCGAGGAGCAGGCCCGCCAGAAGGACCAGGGTGACGACGAGGCTCAGCTCATTGACGAGAACTTCTGTACTTCTCTCGAGTATGGTCTGCCTCCTACCGGTGGTTGGGGTATGGGCATTGACCGTATGGTCATGTTCCTGACTGACAACTACACCATTCGTGAGGTCTTGGCCTTCCCCTTCATGAAGGATGAGCCCAAGAAGGAGAAGTTGGCTGCTGAGGAGGTTGGTATTGAGCCTGTCCCCACTGAGGGCATTGGTAAGCTATAATCCCAAATCATCTCTCAAAACCAAGGAAACTAACGACGGCACTCTAGCTCACAAGTAAATTAGCTAGGACATAAAAAAAACCTAGAAGCGATGGATACCAAAATTTAGGGAAACGGTTATGAGGTCACGGTTTTTTCCAGTCACGGGTTCATTTGTGATTCTGGATTCATGAGAAAGTAGAAAGAAATAAAAAAGATGTTCTGATTTTTAGAAGGCCGTTTATAAATGCCATCTAGAGCTGAGTTTGTCTTGATACATGCTTGCTTTAGTACTGCTGTGTGGGGCTATTCCTTTTAAGCCCATCATCATTCCACTCCTCATGCCGCATGCTGTTAGTCTAGTATTATACACTTGATTTATTTTACAGTCGGGTGAGTTTTCGTGTCGTAGTCATGCCACCATCATGCCATTTACTTGGCGAGCTGCTTCAGCCGCTGCTCCAGAAGTCGCAGCGTGGGCTTGGGGACGTGCAGTCGGTGCGCAAGGATGAGGGCCATGGTGAGCACACCAAGGGCACCAGCCTGGTGAGTGGCGGCAAGGTGGATAGGAACCATGTAGATAAGGGTGCTGATGCCGAGGGCGACTTGGAGAGAAACCATATGGAGCAGGCCAGTGGAACCACGCTTGGCACTGGCTGGCAGGAAGGGAGCAACCTTTCTGGTGCGGGCAAACACGAAGAGAGAGACAATGGCGCAGAAGGTGGAGACGGCGAGGATTCGGTGGTTCATCTGGACAGTGCTGGGGTTCTCAAGCATGTTGCGCCACCAGATATCAGAGCCGTCCTCCTTGCGGGAGTAGAATTTGTCAAAGAGCTCGCTCTTGGGGGGGAAGAGACCAGTGCCCATCTTGGGGAATTCGTTGTAGATGAGACCAGCGTCAAGACCAGCGACCAGACCGCCAGACATAGCGGTGACAAAGGTCAGGCCAGCGACGGCAAAGACAGAGCGGCGGAAACCAGACAGTCCAGGGTGGTTAATGGCCTTGATCGCCTGAACGGCAGCCTCGGGGTTCTTGAGGAAGCGGTGGGTGCGGAGGACGGAAAGACCAGAGATGAGCATCCAGGAGTAGCAGACAAAGGCGGTTGCAAGGTGGGTGGTGAGACGGTACTGGGAGACACGGGGGTGAGAGCCAGGAGCAAAGAGGTCATCCTTGAGACCAGACTTGACCATCCACCAGCCAATGATGCCCTGGAAGCCGATCAAGGCAGAGATTCCGAGCACGTTTCCAGCCATCTTGGGGGTGACCTTGCGACGAGCGATGAAGTACAGAGTGGGGAGGACAAAGGTCATGCCAATGAAGCGGCCCCAGAGACGGTGGAACCATTCCATGAAGTAGATCTGCTTGAATTCTTCGAGGTTCATGTGGGGGTTGAGCAGCTTGAACTCGGGCGAGGCACGGTACTTTTCGAACTCGGATTCCCATTCAGCCTCGGACATGGGAGGCTTGGAACCAGTGACGGGACGCCATTCCGTGATACTCAATCTGGTTTCCCCCGTTAGCGGTGTTATGCGACAGACCAATTGGCTCAGGCCACCCTACCCAGACTCGGTCAACCTTGTCAGGCCACCGAAGACGACAATACCAAAGACACTGAGAGCACTTCCGAGGAGCCAGTAGCCGACACCCTTGGACGAAACCTTGGGCCAGGCAGATTTAGCGGCAGCAGAGACGGACGGGGAGGAGCTGGCGGCGGCCTGCTCAGCGATTGTGGAAACAGGCTTGGCAATGGCTGAGTCGGCGTAGGACCTGGAGCGGACGGCGCTGAGGATGCGCGAGGGCATACCGGTGGTGGTGCGCGGGGCCTGGCGGAGACATTGGTTGCAGACAAAGAACTTGGGCGCCGAGACCGAGGCCTGGAGGAACAACCTCCGGAACCCGGGGGCGAAGGACGCCATTGTGATTGAGGAGGGTTTTGCAGGATATTGCAAAAGGAGAGAATGAACAATGGGCCGTGGAAGAGGAGGAGGAGGAAGTCATACGACGACCATCGACAAAATGCATCCGATGGGTCTCGGCGCTCGCGCTCTCGGCGTCCGCCCGTGCGGTGGTCCAGTTAAGGTAGGGCCCTGCAACGACCACTGGACCGCCCTGGAATTGTCAGACGCCGTTGATAGGCGGCTGCCGCCCACTGAGCTATCATGAGCTTTCTGGGCAGGGGTCCCCTCAGGACCCACATCTCACCGCCAAATTTTTTGCACGGCAGAAAATTGGAAAAAAGCATCCAGCCCACCAGCGGCCGAAAGTCGCAGCGTCAGGACCGCTTGCGATAGACTTCAATTGCCCGCAACGACAGCCCACGCTCGGTGAAAAATGGGCGGACGACAAGCTCACGGGCGCTCGCTGCTGGCGGCGCCCAAGTCAAAGGGAAACTCCCACAACAAAAAGTCCAAGGCCCGCTCCCAGAAGAACGCTCTCAACGCCTTTGGCATCGCCCAGGAAAACTTTGCCCCGAAGCAGAAGCGCACGCCTCGAGCGCGAGAGCTGGATGCCGAGATTGAGAGGAAGCACGGCCGCGATGACGAGGACGACGAAGATGAGGACGAAGAGGATGAAGAGCCTCAGAGGAAAAAGGTCAAGCGACCCAGCCGACCTGCAGACGACGATGCGGAATACGGCAGTGACAGCGAAGGCAACGAGTGGCGACTAGGAGGTCTGCGAGAGGACGACGAGGACTCCGAAATTGAAAGTGACGAAGCTTTTGGAGAAAGCGACGACGAGAAGTTTCAGGGATACTCATTCCGTGGCAGCAAGTCAACTCAGAAGGTGCGGTTTCCGGGAACAAACACACACGAGCTATACTGATTGGATAAAAGGACGACGACGACTCCGAGGACGATTCACAAGACGACGAAGGAGAAACCCTCGGTGCTGATGCTATCGACCTGGCAACTGCACTAGACCAATATGAATCATCATCAGAGGAGGAGGCAAACAAGGATCAGTCTGGCTCTTCCGAGTCGGACGATGATGCCTCTGACGAGTCTGAAGAGGACGATGAGTCTGATGACGATGACGATGATAGTGACGCCGATGAGGCCAACCCGGAGAAGCTGGACGCTCTCCAAGGCTTGATTGCCGGCTATGGTGGCGAGGAAGAAGAGGATGAGGGCAAGTCCAAGTCAAAAGCTAAAATCAGCCTCAGCGACTTGGGTCTTTCAGGAATCAGCGACCAGAACGTGAGAAAGTCTCTTAAGCTCATGAGCAAGGAGGAAAAGGAGGGCCGACCTGGTGCAACCAAGAAGCTGGACGTTCCCCTTGCCAGGAGAGAACAAGGCCGCTTGGACCGAAGCGCCGCCTATGAGAAGACAAACGAGACGCTAGACCGATGGAACGAGACTGTGAAGCATAACCGAAGAGCGGAGCATCTCATTTTCCCTTTGCCTCAGAATTCGGCGACACACGGTGTTGATACCACCGAGATTCAGCCATTATCTTCCAAGCAGCCCGGTAATGAGTTGGAATCAACCATCATGTCAATCATGGAGCAGAGTGGTCTGTCATTGAACAAGCCCGAGAAGAAGAAGGAGAAGGTGTATGATGAAGAGGGTAACGAGTTGTCGCGAAAGGAGGCTCTTGCTCGCAAACGTATGGAGCGTGAGCTCAACTCGCGAGAGGCCAAGCGTGCGAAGCGCATCAAGAAGATCAAGAGCAAGGCCTACCACCGTGTGCACCGAAAACAACGCGAGCGCGACGAGATGGCTACCAAGGAAGCTATGGAAGAGGATGGTGAATTGGATTCCGAGGCCGAACGAGAGGCCCAGGATCGCCGACGAGCCCTTGAGCGTGTTGGTCAGCGACACAAGGAGAGTAAATGGGCCAAGATTGGGTCTAAGACGAAGCGAGCTGTATGGGACGATGAATTCCGCGCCGGCCTCACAGAGATGGCTCGCAAGGACGAGGAGCTACGAAAGAGGAAAGAGGGTCGAGCCGGCGGATCGGATAGCGACTCTACCTCAGACAGCGATTCAGATGATGGCGATGCAACATTACGGCGACAGATTAAGGAGCTGGAGGAGTACGATGACGAGCCCCAGTCTAAGTTGATGCAGATGAAGTTTATGCAAAAGGCCGAAGCTGCAAAGAAGGAGGCCAACGATGCGCTTATCAAGCAGATCAAGCGGGAGCTCGATGGCGATGATGCCGAGGTCTCTGAGGAGGAAGAAAAGGAGGAGGTGGGCCGTCGACAGTACGGCGCTGCCGATGGCAAGCCATTTGCGCCCACGTTCGAGACGTCCTCGCGAGTTTCTAAGAAGCGCAGATCAGATGACAACGACGATGATGACGAAGTCACTATTACAACGAACTCTGCTGTGGCCAAGGTTGCAGCTCCAGAGCTGTCCGAGTCTGTCGGCAATTCTACAGCAGGCGCATGGTCTCGTGGAGAGTCCCGTCGCAAGTCCAAGAAGGGACAGAGCGCGCGTATCGAGGATCTCGATCTCAGTGCCAACGTGATTGTGGCCTCTCGCCCTAGCAAATCCAAGTCCAAGTCCAAGGCGGCGAATGGCACCGCTCAGGAGGATGATGACGACTCAGACGCATCAGAGACGGATCAGCATCTTCCCCTGGCCATTCGCGACCAGGCAATGGTGGCGCGTGCCTTCGCTGGCGAGGACGTTGTGGGCGAGTTTGAGCGTGAGAAGGACGAGATTGCCGAAGCGGATGATGACAAGGTCATCGACAACACTCTGCCTGGCTGGGGTTCGTGGGTTGGTGATGGCGTCAGCAGCCGTGAAAAGAAGCGCCACCAAGGCCGTTTCTTGACCAAGGTCGAAGGTATCAAGAAGAAGAACCGCAAGGATGCTAAGCTGGACAAGGTCATTATCAACGAGAAGCAGGTCAAGAAGGTAAGCACAGCAACAGCCCATTGGAAAATCCACTTGGTCATCATCACATTTGCTAACATTTTTCCATCAGAACCACCGCTATCTCGCCTCCCAGCTCCCTCACCCCTTCGAGTCACGCGAGCAGTACGAGCGTTCGCTGCGTCTGCCTGTGGGACCCGAATGGCAGACCAAGGAGACTTTCCAGGACAGCACCAAGCCTCGCGTGTTGATGAAGCAGGGCATCATTGCCCCCATGTCCAAGCCCACGATATAATAAATAGACATTGCCATGATCCCCCGGCACTTTCATCACAAAAGTTCTCCTATTGTTTTTTTTACCACACCCGGCTTTCTGACTTCGGTCATGTCCTATCCCCTCTTACTACAAAGTATATAACCCACTTTGTAACAGTTCATCTAAGCGTCCCGTTTTCAATATTTAGGAACGAAGACATGTAGTTGGATATCTATTACACTAAAAATAGACGATGATGTTTTTCTACGGTTGTAATCAAAATAAAATCCATGGCCTCCGTTCTAAATTTGGCACCCACGTCAACAGTGGGTAGCTAGTTTCAAACCATCCACAGCCTCTTGCGTAAAACCATAATTAAAACACCAGAACTTCGGCATAATGATGTATTTGGACAAGTTAGTGTCCGCTATATTAGGATTCTATTATGGATAAGCTCATCGGTTAATTTCATCCATATCGGCATGATCGCCATATAGTGCGACCGAATCTATAATCTCGCAGGTGGCAGTGCCAACTGCAAACAACTCCAGTTTAAACTATCTCATGAGCAGGATCATCCTCGTTTGATCCTGGCGGTCAATGGTGGGACTCGTACGACAAGGCAAGTTCGGGATAAATCCATCAAGAACAGACCCAGCCACATCGCTCAGCTCAATATATTGATGATTAAAAATGAGACCGTTTTTTACTGGACCACTGCCCTAGATGACGCCACGGCCGTGGATATATTGCAGGGCTTCGGCGAACTAGGTCGCTATTTATATGCGATGAACCATGCAGGGAAGTTGTCCCTTTGAACATATTCCCGAAAATTGCCACGCGAGTTCTCTCTCGAGACGATATTTTCTAATGAAAAGGGTAGCTTCCGGTCAGATAGCCACATTTATATGAGGGGGGGGAATAAAACAATTCAATGTAATGTGAATAATGGGTGGCTAAAGTAAACTTGATGTGTTTTTTAGAGTGGATTATTGATTGCGGGCGACGATCAATACGAACAAGTCAACTTGTTGAGTAAGAAGAACCTGATTGGCAGTATAGTTGGAGCACCAGAGGCAATAGCTTCGTGTCAATTGGTAGAAAAGGTTGTATCTATGAAGAACAAGCTCTGATGATGACTACATTTGTAAATGACTTCATGTTGTTACGATGATAACCACATTGGCTCATCACAGTTACCTTGAGCCGGGTTTCTCGCTCAAGCTCAGTTGGGAGTACACAACGGTTTCAATATTCAACATCTCAAGTCTTCGAATAACAATAAATCGGATTCAAGGAAAGCTATTGAATAGGGCAGCCAACCCAATCTGGCCCAGCCTTCATACGTTGGCCACAATTCTCCGAAGCCCGTCTGCAGCCTTCTTCCTACCCTACCAAACAGCACAAATATACATAGAGAAACAGCAACGACCCAACAGTAAACAAAGAAAACGATTTTTTTACCCCTTTACTCAATCAAGAAGTAGGCACAGTTTAGCAGACGGTATTGATCACTTTCTCCAATTCGCCACTTTGCGAAAAATCCATTTCCAGAACCAACCAATCCGAGGCAAACCGACCTGACCTAATAGTAATACACTCGAAAACGGAAAACACACAATGAAATGAAGCCCGCGTTCCGCAGCTTGCAGGCAATGACGCCGACACACCTGTCGTATCCAGCGTCGAATAACGTATATCGATATGGGCCTCGCGGTTTTGTGTCGGGTATAAAAACATTACGATAGACAATAGGAAAAATCAGCGTTTAGCTTAAAAAGTTGTGTCCATGACACCTGCGGGGGTGGCGTAGAAGGCCAGTGCAATGATGACATAGAGACCGAGAAGCATGGCACCCTCGAGGTAGTTCGACTTGCCGTCCTGGACGGTGTAGGTGACGACGAGAACTGAGACCGCGAAGGCAACAGTTTGGACTAAGAATGACGTTAGCATTGTGGCGCATGTAGGCGCATGCAAGCAACTTACAAGTCTCAAAGTGGAGAGTCATATCCTTGCCAATGATCCAGCCGACAATAACGAGGAAGGGAGTGACAAGCAGGGCGATTTGGATACTAGAGCCAATGGCAACTCCCATGGCAAGGTCCATCTTGTCTCGGACCGCAACCACCACGGCCGTCACATGCTCAGCGGCGTTGCCAACAATAGGAATGAGAATGAGACCAATGAAAGCCTTGCTAATTCCAGAGCTTGCAACCAACGAATCAATACTTCCGACCAGGTACTCGGCGCAAATGGCAACAAGAAGTGTAGTGACGACGAGGACGGCTCCAGCGGCAACAGGGCCCATGGTGGGCTCCTCCTCGGGTTCGGCGTGGTCGTGGTTCTCCTGCGGGTTCTCGGCATCGAAGAGGTTGCTGTGAGTGCGAAGCTGGAAGACCAGGTACAAAACGTAGAGCAGGAGGAGGATGACGGCGGTTCCTCGCGAAAGGGTGAGAATGCTCTTGCTCTTCTCGTCGGGGTTAGCATCGCTCTGGTCCAGGACAGCGTAGAGCTGAGAAATGTTAGCATCAAACCGACGTTTGGGAATTAGCAGGAAGTGAGCATACAGCTGCAGGAAGGACGAGAGAAGCAGATGAGAGGGTCATCATGGAGCAGGTAGTCTGAGCGGTCGCGGAAGCGAAGCTTTGCTCGCGGCCATTGCCAGACTCGCCTCGGTGGATGAGGCCACCAAACAGGAAGCACATTCCCATGACCAGGAGCAAGTTAGACAGAATAGATCCAAGCATAGATGCCTGGACAACTTCAATCTGGCCATCCATGAGCGCAACAACAGAGACCTAAACAAGGGTTAGTCTTTTCCTTCAACACCCAACCGAAAATCAAAGTCTCGGGCGATGGTTTTTGACATACAATCAACTCAACGGCATTTCCAAAGGTCGCATTGAGAAGTCCGCCCATGGTCTCGCCCAGCTTAAGCGAAATCTCCTCGGTAGCAAATGACAAAACGGCGGCTAGCGGAATAATGGCGAAGAAGTTCAACGTAAAGACAAGCGTCGGGTTCCAACCAAGTTTACCGGCAATGATACCCAAGGGTACCATAACTAGAAGGAAATTCACATAGTCTAAATGAATCGGGAGGAGTTAGCACAGGCCGATCGATGTATCGGCCGGGATCTGAGGAGAGTGATTCCACAACCCGATGCCAATGAATTGGGGGCCGCGCGCAAGACTTACTGCTCAACAAGGTCACCTTTGTAATGTGCCAAGTGTAGGCAAGGCTTCGAATGACAACATTTTCGTTTTCCAGGCCGGGGGTGTTCTTCGAATCGAAAAGAAACATGTAGGTGTCGCTGCCGCGGCGACCATGGATGTGGTGACCATTGCCGTTGCCATTGGGATGGATGTGGCCGATGGTATCACGCAGGTGGGACGAGGCCTCGCCGTTGAGGAGCGGCGCGGACTCGTCCGGGAGATACGATTTTCCTGACATTGAACGTCTAATTTCGTGATTGAAAGATGGAAGAGCTGTTGATAATGCAAATCAAGGCGCCGGCATGGTCAGCTTTTGGATTAATCTTTTGAGCGCGTGATGAGAGCCCGAGCAATGTGATGTGTCAAAGACGAGGGTCGGTGCGAGTGAACAGACGAATCAAGGTGAACTGGGCTTTAATGGAGGGTGGGCGAAGCCGAAAAGAGGCGTTTGTCTCTTGTGCACCTCGTTTCAATGTCCGCGCTCGGCAGGGACAATGTTTCGGGAATGCTGGGGGTGTTCCGGCTTGGGGGCGGGAGACGGAAGATGGGTGAATATGTATGATGGAAGGGGAGATGGCGGGAAAGGAATGGAGCACCAAGGGAGGAGGGGAACAACACAAGATAGCGAACTAGCTCGCACAGCTAGTCGTGAGAGAGTAAGGATGGCGAGGGTAAAATGGTGCTGTGCACCAGAGAGAAGCTTGGCTAGCGGGCTTGGCCCGTCCTCGTTCTCGTCGACAGATTACTCACGCGCTTCTCTCGGAGCCCGGTGTGGGTGTGTACGAGACGCAGGCCCAATGTAATTGTGTCTTGAAGTTCTGGGGAGGGCTGCGCAGGGTTGTACCCAAAGGGAAGGCCCCGGGATGCAGAGTTCTGGTAGGTGTGGCGTGGTCGATGAAGCTAATCTCGACTTGTGATGGGAAGAGGTGGGACAGATTTGGGGGCAATCTCGAGACTAGAAGATGCCAAGAGGGTGGAAGAAAAGCTTAGTATCTACTTACAGACCATGGTTGTCGACGAAGACGAGTCCTGTGACCTTTTTTCGCCTCAAAGCCAAGCACGAAGCGGAGCTTGCTACTTAGATGATGCTGCGACTTGGGCGCGATAAGAGGTGGTGACGATCTTGTCTGGGGACTGAGACGGGGGTGAAAGTGCAAAAGCAAAAGCAAAAGAAGGCCTTCTTCTCTGATTCTCGCCGGGAGGATGAGGGGAAGGAGGGCAATTGGGGGCGGCAAAGGAGCGGGAGAAATAAAAGGTGCAGATGATTCTAAAGGACCGTGGCTCGAGAGGTAGCCGTGGTTGGTGGTTGGGATCGTGGTACTGCTGCACAGCCCTTGGACGGAATCTGGACTCCAATCGTCGGGTTGAAAGGGGAGAGAATGTCGTCAAAGAGGGAGGTTCTGGGAGGCCTCCACAAGTATGTCACTGGTGTGGGGCTAGTGCGTGGGCCCAGCACGCGAGCTACAAAGCCAAGACATCCTTTACCTAAAAACCAGCCAACTACGGGCTGCAAAAATCAGTTGCCAGGGCGCGGTGGGCTTGTACCTCCGACACTCCGACAGGACAACCAGAGGGCGGCCGTACCACAGGGTGTACTTGCTGGGGCTGTTCTGCCGCGCAGCGCTGCTGCTGCATGCAGGGATTGTGCAACGACGCTGCGCAGCGACGCTCTGCGCTGCACCGTTACCCGCTCTGGTGGTCTCTGGTGGTCCAATAATGGAACCGCCGGGTATCACATACAAACGCAGCAGAGACGTCGCTGGGCCAATGGACGCCGCTGACACGTCCTCTTCTCAGCGCAGCGCCTCCGGTTCATCCCCCTCCGATGAGGGAAAGCTCCGGGCCCTGTTCTCCCACGTTTCCGCACGGAAGAAGCCCGCGCTGGTCAGGCAGGAATGATGATGGGACGGTCTCCGTCCAGAACACAGCAGAAGCAAAACGTCACTTTCAGCTCCCCTCGCTTCCCGCCTCAGCAGGTCGCCCTGGCGCCACCCCGCAAAAACGCGAGACCATGGGGGCGATAAAGTCCTTTGTGTGCCACTGATCTGGTTTAAGGTAGACGCGGACGGAGCTGGCCAGTCAGCTCACCCCAGTGAGAGCCAGATGCGTGCCAATTGGCGACCAGGGGGGAAGGCTGGGCTCATGGCCAAGACTGCCAGGAGAGACAGGGCGGTGGCTTAGTTGCGAACAAGCTCCAACAAGCTTCCCGGACTAGATAGGTAGCACCACTTCGGGCGGCCTTGTTTCTTGTTCAATTTTGACGTCCAAGACTTCTCTTGGTGTGTCGGCTCCCCCTGCCTGTCCCCTCCATCCTGTCTTGCAATCTTCCTTGGCCGCAGCGGCATCCAAAAGCTTGTTTCTTTTAATCTGGACAATCAACTGTTCCGCTGCTGCATGCCCGAACACGGTCCGTGGCATATGGCGTATCCACAATCTCGTCATCGTCCCCGATCGATCAAAACACGGTCGCAAAAGTCGCAAAAGTCGTAAAAAAAGGCCCACCGTCATGCGAGATTTCATCAGCATCCGGTCAATCCGCCGGCAGCAAGAACGAGGCGGTTCTCGCTTAGCGCCCTGATTCCACCACACACTCGCTGTGCTGCGTCTCAAAAGGAGGCAGAGAGGCCAGCTGCACCGCTTTTGCACGCGCGGTCTCAGGCAAACACGAAACGCCGTCGGGCTCTGCCCCCCCTAGAAACCACGTCGCATCAGCAAAACTCCAAACAAGGGATAACGGTGGCCGAGCGTTGACCGCATCATCCGGAGCGGGCACCTTGACTCTCGCATCGACACTCCCGATGCGGACAAACTAATTACCGGCCCATCCCATTGGGTTCAGAGTAAGGTTTGGCGGGCGGGCACAGGCGCTAAAAGATGAATTACGCGCACTCTAATGTCCAGCTTTGGGCTTCGAGACTTGGGCTACCCCATCCTCACCACTATCAATCCCCCCTATGCACGTATATGCATTCAATTATCCTGTCGATCGCTCAATTCGCCGACAGTGCGTGTCCGCGTAATCCGCGACGCTCCCTCCTCGAATCTCCCTCCCGCTCCACCAATAAACGGGGTTCAGCCTTGGCACACCCGGCCAATCCCACAACGGCGTAGTTCCAGGGGCAGTGCCCTTGTGCCTCACTGTTTGCCCTGCCTTGGCAATCGCCGCAGACCCTGGCGCCGATCTCTTGAAACCGTCACTTGTCTCCCAAGCCCGTCACACACTGCCGTGGCAATGCCCACCCTGATTGCCTCGTCCGTCATCATGTCACCCTGCCTCAGTGGTTGGCTCAGCATCTCCACGCACCCCACCGCTCTCTCATCCTTCCCGATGCCCTGAATCTTGGGTCAGCTTGTGACTTTCCCAGGGTGAAATTCTCGCTTTCCATGTCAGACCCGGCAACACCGGGCTTTTGCCTCGGATAAACGCGTCCCACCCAAATCCTCGCGCCTGTAGAGTGTCAATTCTTCCCAGCACCGCCCGACAGTGCCAAGACACGGGTCAATGGGTAATCTCCACGACAAGTGCTTTTTCACCGTCACCTGCCCACTCAGGAAAGTCTGACTGCGATTTCATCTAGTTATGGTTCAACTTCGCCTCAGTCGTCATAATTTCCCATCAGATCCGAAGCTTTGTTAATCAACTGTCATAAAGAAAACTAAGGGTGGTAGCCAGTTCAGTGGCTAGCGTAGCTAATGTACAATGTATGATCAAGGAAACACACCATAGATAGGTGAGATTGAATGTTGGGTCGGTAATCTCCTCTCAAAACGCCCCTCTAGAGTTGGTACCGTCTCCCTCCAGCAAATTACCACCATTCTTCATACACAAAATAAATCGGGTGCCCAGGTGTCGCACCCATACGTGTCCCGTCTAATCCTCTATTCCACTCTCTCCTCTCTTACACGGCGCCAATGCTGACTGCTGGTGTCTAAAACAGAAAAGCGGCCAGTGATACAAATGTGGGCTTTCCAGAAAGGGATGTAATAATTCTGTTAGCCGCTGTCATGCATTTTGCTGTTTGTTCGTGTGGAGATAGGCAAAGCCTCAATTGCGATTCAGCCCGGCTGCCTTACTCCGCCACGGGTTCGTCGGATTCGCTTAGATACCGCCCAGAGCTGTATCACATTGTCAGTGCACTACTTCTCAGACTAAATATTAAGGGCGTGCTGCGGCTCACCTGCGGCATACGTCATGTACCACGTCTGCGAAGCTCCGCCATCGATGTTGTCAGTATTGAACGATGTCGTGTTGAAGTATTTCCAAGCCAGGGCAGGGTTGACCTGGGCGTAGTTGGCGTAGATGACGCTCTTCCAGGCATTGTTGATCTGGTCGATTTTGCCATTGGCGAAGAAGGTGTTCCACTCCTGCGTAACAAAGGTGCTTGACCTGATATATGCGGATGGCGCAAGAATGGGAAGCATGTGGATACCTTGGATAGCCTCAATGTTGGGAGAGAAGTATGTCGTGTGGTCCACCTTGTTCTCGAAAAGAATACCAGCAACCTTGTTGCCGATAAAGTTGCTGGGCTGCACCTTGTTGTCGCTAGTGTAGAGGTAGTACTGCTGGAAGCTGCGTGACTGAATAGCCAATTGCAGGTTGCCTCTGGAATGTCTTGTCAGAATTCTACTGTTCAGCTCGACATCTCTGCCCACACAAACTTACCGAGCAATCATGTTTTGATCCTTGACGACTTGACCCCAGATCTTAATAGCATAGGCAGACATGGCATCCTCGGAGCTTGACTCCTGGTCCTGTTGACAAGTGAGCAAAGATGTACGTTTCCTACGTTCCAGGACGAAAGCTTACCTTGCCATCCCACGAGTCGTACAATCCATGAGCCCAGCTATGGCCATGGTACCAATCGAAGCTTCGGAACTGAGGGAAGTATGGGTCGGAAGTGCTGGGGTTGGCGTAGTCTCGAATCAGGGAATTGACCCAGTCTCGGTTGGCGGCAAGCCAAGTCTTGTCGTAATAGGCAATATACGCAGCAGCCAGAACATGGTAACCGTAGTGGAAATGGTGATCGTTGTAGTAAGTGTTACCAAAGTCGGCAGCAGACTGTCCAGTTGTGTAAGACGCGGACGAAACAAGGCCACCCCAAACAGCTACGGCGGTTAGCGGACAATTTCAAGCATCCCATTCATATCGAGAACAACGTACCATCATAGACCAGGGGATACTTTTGCTTGTTGGTGACAAAGGTGGCAAAAGCAGTCTTGAGCTTGGCGAGTCCAGCCTGACCCAGAGTCTTTTCACCAAGAATATCCTGAAGGACGTAGACAATTTGACCGAATTTGGCCAGGGCCTAGGACAGGTTAGCCATCGGATCTCACAAGACTATATTCTCGCAATCTTACCTTTCCGCTAAAGTACATTGAGTCGAGGTTCGTCTGAGCAATCATATCTTGAGAGATTTCAACCTGGGCAACGGCCTTGATAGCAGCCTTAGCCTTGGCGGAAAGCGTCTTGACGGCTCCCTTGCTGGGAGTCCAAGGATCCAATCCCATACCAGTAGGCATGTTAGGCTCCACCATGGTCCAAAGAGATCCCAAGACCAATGTGGCCATTCCCTTGGTCTGGGATTGCAACTGAAGTGTCTTGGTGCGGCTCTTGGTGTCGGAATCGAAAGACGAGACGTGGTGAGGAAGGGCATACATGTAAATGTTTCCACTCGGGTGACCAGCGCGAACAAATTTGAAGCTATAAGTACCCTGCTTTCCAGAGACCGAGCCGGCGAGCTGAACAGTGGTGGGATAAATACCAGCACCGTTATCAAGCAGGGCCTCGGAGCCAGTCGTGACGGGGTCTTTGGTGACCTGGATAACACCGTAGAAGGGCTTGGATGATTGAGCCAGGCCGTTGTTGGTGAGAGTGAGGCTCAGAGGATCACCCTTAGTGTAGTAGGCATACAGTCGCCAAGTAGTGCCGTCCTCGAGGGCAAATGTGTACTTGGTAACACCAGTCTTAATCTCCTTGGAGATTTTGGTCATGGTTTTAAAGTAGACACCAGTCTGGATCATGGGAGTGGCTCCGTTGAACTGGGCAGTAATGTAAGGCATGCCCTGAACCAAGGGAAACTGAATAGCGGGTGAAGAGGTCTTGTCCTTCTTCAAGTTGACTCGGCCGGAGAAAGCAGTAAGGGAGTCCATTTCGAGAACGGTTTTGTTACCCAGCTCCTTGGCAGAAATGATAATGGATTGAATACCAAGCGGGTTGATGTAATAGCTCACGGCATTGTTGAAAGTCACAGGGCCATAGGTCCGTTGCTTGGCCTCGATGTGAGAGATGGCGAGACCCCAGCTGGCAGCAGCTCCTAGTCCAGCAGCCCAGGAAACTGAAAAGGGATAAGTGTAGGTTGGGCTGGTCTGCTGGCCAAGGAAGAAGTTGTCGTAAAACTTGTTGGTACCAACAGGCCCAGTCTTGGTGATGTTGACCTGAGGAACGGGGTGGTCCTTCCTCGACACAAACATCGAAGGAGGGGCAGACGTAGAAATGGGACTGGCAAAGATGTTGGCATCTTGCCTTTCGAACAGGGAGTCGCCAGACGTAAGGTCCTCAATTGCCATTTTCGCTAAGGACTTGGTTTCCTGGGCCTTCTTGGTGGAGAGGGTAGTCTGGGGCTCAGCCTGAAGCAATGAGGTGGGTTTCGGGATATGCTTAGTCAAGAGAGGGCCTTGCGTTTCCTCGCCAGAAGCGTCGACATCGGTAACAACGAAGCCGGTGGTTTGAGGCTCCACGTCTGACAGCTTGGGGGGGATCACAACAGCTGCTGTTGGAGCGGCGCTGGTGGTAACCTTGACCGTCTCGGTGACGGGGATAATGTCATCCGTAGCATAACTCGTCAGGTAGTCCGCCTGTTCAGCGTCTCCACGCTTCTGCTCGGCGTGGGAGCGGCCAACGTTGGGCAGCACGGCCGCCTCAGGGATGGTCAAGCCCTGGGCTTGTGTTAGACACAACAGCCAGATCGGAAGCGCGTTGGATTTCATGTTGGAAGTGTCAATTCGAGATCCCCCACAGCGAGTTGTGCAAGGAGAAGCTGAATCCCGACGAGACTGGCGAGGACTCTCTTGCAAGAGATCTTATCATGAATAGGGGGCTCCATTGTTGAAATAGTTCCGGGCGCCAGGGGTCCAGCTCTAGGCTGAAGTGGCATTCACAGCCGTTCTGCTAGTTGCAGCCACGAGCTGAGCGCCGCTAAAGGAGCGCCGCGTCGAAAAAATGAGCTTGTCTCGGGGTGCGGAAGAGAACGCACACTTCCTTACCTGGTCTAGCACTGGATCGAGACTCTCCAAAAGCAAGGAGCTCCACCAGACCCCAGTCCCACTGCGATGCACGACCGGGATGGCACTGACCGAAATGCCGTAGGGCGAGGTTTATCGATGCCCATTAAGCGATGGAAGGCCTCGATTCAAAGGCCCAGGTCTCCGATGCCCATGGACATGCAGACGATCCGACGGGAATGTTCGCGGAGGATGGATTGCACAGGGTGGCGTAGGTGGGCTCATGTGAAGCAGAAAGAGCGCATGGCCTGGTCCTTGGCCAGTTCCAAGGCGATAATCAAGGTGTCTTGCCCAAACCAGCCAGCAGATGAGGCGTTCGCTCTCATCCAGATCACTTTCCGCATTCCAGCATGGCGTCTCACATCCAGGCGCTGATAGGTTCTGCTCCAGTGACTTATGTCAGGGCAAGATTTGTGCCCTGGCGCCAGGACGGAAAGGGAATCAGCCACTCAGCCCTGGGACCTCTCAGGGGCAAGGAGTCGACGTTGGTATCCAGCTCCCCACGCTAACTCCCGGACTATTGGTGCGTCCAAGCAGCAATGGCGTCGTCCAAAATACCGGGTCCGCCACGTCCAGCCTGGGTGGATATCGCAAATTGCATTGCCATGTCGGGTTGGCGAATCGACTCTTGGAATCTCAGGTGCCAAGGTGCTCACCACCAATTCATTCGAAACTCGCCGTTGCACTTAGCATTGAGTTATTGATGTTTGTAGAATCTTGTTTGTATTTTTGCTTATTTGATGCTTGTTGTTTTTATTTCTTTTATTTTTTCATGCATCCAATTGGTTCATGTCATTCAGCTTGGATGCTTCTTCGTCTGCAATACTTCTACAGCTGGTTTATATTTTTCTTCTTTTTTTTTTGTTGTTAGATTCATGCGGGACATCAAGCACCAGATGTGACAAAATACCGCTTTCAACCAATATCAACCGGTTCCTGCGCCTGCGTTTTGTCTCTCAATCACGGCGACTTCGCATCACCTCAACGGCGTAGTTGTGCAAGTTGAGACAACCACTTTCAGGTGACTGACTTGTTTTACACCTGTCTCGTCTCGCGCACTTAGACTAGGAATGCGGGAACAGGCTTCCCGTCTCACGTCCTTGTTTTCCCACCGCTTTGAAAACCCGTGACGTCGAAGATTTTACACTCAAGCGAGAATCGCATTCCAGAACATGGCAGAATGCATCTTTTGCCCAGTGGGTTGAACAATTGCCTTTGTTTTATGACGCGTGCAAAAGAACAGTCCAGACCTGACCACGCTATGCCACTAACAGGCCTATCTAGTCGCTAGTTCAAACTCACAAACCCAAAGCATCATATTTGCCCTCCCCGCCATGCCGAAGAATCTGCCTGAGATCGAGACTCGTCTTGCCGCTCTTGGCGGGCCCCTTACTGCTGCTAATTTTGGGCTCCGCCTTCTCCCGTGGCCCCTTCGCTGTCTGTTTTGAGCTGCGTCCCTCAATCATAGCCTTGAGTCTCCGCCGCTTCCTCTCAGCTTTTTCTTCGCTATGCTCAGCCTCACGGCGGCATCTGCGAACATCTCGATCCTGTAGCACCCATGGCTTGTCCAAAATCTCCGCTTTGAACTTGGTCCTCTTTCCCCAGAGAGCCACCTCCTGGGCGGTGCATCGCAACGTGGCCACCTTCTCAATGGTGATTTGCTTTTCGTCTCTGAAAATTGATATTCCCCCCTTGACGTCAACAACATTGCCGACTTGAAGATCCAGCGCGCTAGCGGGTCCTTGGCTGTTGGCATTTTCTGTGCTGCGGGAATCACCTGCATCCTCCTTCGCATCAGCCTCTTTGGTAGTTGGCGTCGTGACGGTGCACTCGATGCATGCGCCTGAGCTATCGTCTACGGTGTAAACGCGTCGGCCATAGAACTCGTCAATCGCGACGACCACGCCAACAATCCGAACCCATTTAATTGGCAAATTATTGTAGAAGAAAAAGTTTTCCCCTTCACCATAGTTAGCTGAGACCGTCGCAAATAATTATCCGGCCATGTCACCTTCAAAGCCTTCGTGTTGGTCCAGGTCGTGCACATCGGTGACATGAAGAAAGCACCAGCTGTTCACGGTTGGCGCGAGGTGAAAACAATACCGAGGGTATATGGGAGGCTTGGCTGGGTCGGTCATGGCATCTTCATTGCATGCACACCCTCCTCGGCCAACTGACCATCATCAACTACACTCTTGTGTTGAGATGCCGTCGTGGTGAGCGTGCGGACTGTCGCGACATGTGAGTGTAGGTTCCATGTGCACGATGCACAGCAGCAAGCGAGGCCGTCGCCATAACACTGAGGCCCCGCCATCACACCCCGCATTACAGGCTATCCTAGCTGTTGTATCCTCACTACACTCCGTATCAAAAGACACATAGTGCGTCAACAGAATCTCCAAAGTGATGTAGAAATCGTTCGTGATGATTTTATTCATCTCAAATCAAATATATTAACTGGTGAGCCTCTTGTCTAGCAGGCTTTAATTCGCTTTGTCCTGGTCATAACCCGTACTCCAAGATTTCATATAATTCCACCCAAACCCTCTTTGTTCCTCTGAGGCTCAGTTTAATTATCGCCTCGATTTCTTTGAGCTCTTCAAACGTGCAGCCGCGGCTTGAAATGCTTCTTCAGAGGGTTCCTCCTCCTCCGCTTGTCTCTTCTTTCCCTTCTTTGACTTGGGCTCCTTGGCACCGTACTTCTCTGCCAACTTGTCCAGAAGGTTTTCTGAAGATCTGTCTTGCTGGCGCTTTTGGATGAGTGCAGCCAGACTGTCCTCGGAGCTTTCCTTGCCCTTCTTCTTCTTCTTATTTTTGTCTCCAAATAGCTTGTCGTGAACTCCAAGCTCCTTTGCATAATCCTCAGCCTCCGTAGCTTCCGCCTTGGCCTTCTTAACCCGCGCAGCCCGTCGCTTCTTAGACTCGCGAACGTAGGCTGGGAAGCGGGGAACGTCTTTGTTTTCGATCGCTTCATCGATGATTTTACGGAATCGCTCATCATCCTCTAGCACGTCGCTCAGCATCACATGCTCATACACCAGATCCATATCTCCTTCGCATTGCTCAAAGGCAATCAGAAGATCATCCTTCTCCTCATCGGACCCCTTGTATTTCTCGGCAAATTTCTGGATGGCATCTGCGGATATGGCATCTTTGAACTGCTCGCGGTAGTAATCGCTCCAGTTGAAGCCCTCAGAGTCCACAATCGACTCCGCGGTCGAACCAGTAGTATCATATCGCTTTCGTCGTTCGGGATCAGACAGGACAGCGTACGCAAACGCGATCTCTTGGAATTTCTCGTGAGCCTTCTCTTTTTGGTCCTCGGGCACCTTGTCTGTTTGCGAAACCTATTAGAATAACTCAAAGAGTAAAAACCCAAGATAAAACCAACCTGGATGGTTCTTAAGGGCAGCCTTGCGGTACGCCGATTTGACCTGGTCCGCAGTCGCGGTCTTCTCGAGATCAAGGACCTCGTACGGGTCGATGGTGGGGGGCTCGTTGTCTACAGAATCTTCGTAGTCTGACATTTTGACGGTTGTGATGATGTCGAGGGGAAGCTGCCGAAGCTCACAGCTGCGAGGACCTGTCTGAAGCGCGTTGCGACACGCGCCTCAGGCAAAATGTGGGGCTGAAGCTTAGACTCATGATGCGACCCATGGGTCAGCAAAGGAAGCAATACATCACCAAAGAGAATGCCCAGGATTAAAAGAAAATATACGTTCCAAATTTGCTCGTTTCCTGATTTCACCGGATATCAATTTTATTGGGGTTCTCGAGGTTCATTGAACGCACCCATGATGGATGCTCAAGTCTACTAGCGCAAGGTTCTACAATTTGCTGATCAAATATTTACCCAAGTCTTCATGACAACCTGTGGGTTCTAACTACAACCCAACACCTGAAATCAAAGTGCTCTCCCTATCAGTCGAAAGTCTTTTTCAATGACGCATTGCTAATCCCAAAATTTGAAACAATCGTACAACTAAGTATGATAGAAGGGAGAATATGTCGTAAATGAACTGTACCCAATCTAGGTACAAAAGTAGCAGGGCAAATTGGTGGGTGGGCGGGGGAATTGGCGCATCGGCTTCAAAAAAGTGAGTGGAGGTCAAGTCATGGCTTCACCTCTCAACCAACAGTTCAATATCTACGCCCGTCACCCAACCCAACTCGAAGAGCACGAATCATTCCCCACATGGCTTCACCAGCTCCTGGAGACCACAAGGCCGCTATGCAGCGAGCCCTAGAGTTGGCCAACAATTCTCCTCCAAAACCAACCAACTTCCGAGTGGGAGCCATCATCGTCCGACTCAGCGATAATGCCGTCATCGCAGAGGGCTACACCCTTGAGCTTCCTGGAAACACGCATGCTGAAGAATGCTGCTTACTCAAGCTAGCAGAAGAGCACGGCACTTCGGAAGAAGGTCTGGCGGATGTGATAAAAGGGTCTCATGTCCTTTACACGACCGTCGAGCCATGCTTCAAACGTCTCAGTGGCAAGCTCCCTTGTGTAGAGCGGGTTATACGGCAAAAGTCTTGGATATCTCAAGTGTATGTTGGTGTTCAGGAACCGGAGACATTTGTTGGTCAAAACACAGGCATCAGTACTATCAAGGGTGCTGGTATTGAAGTTCACCATGTCACGGGTTTAGAGGACGACATCCTCAAGGTTGCAACGGCGGGACACGTCACCTCATGAAAACTTGTATTTCACATACCATCGTTGACATGCGCGTGCGACCAGAGCCTCATGACTTCAACTCAAAAGACTGTTGGTCAGTGCAAACCTGCAAGCCAACGATAGAGGGGAATCCTATAGCAGAAAAGATCATACCCATGGCCTAAATGAGCTACATTAATGAATCGCCACTATACTGTGTCGCTATCCTGCGAATACTTCCTCTGTCACCGTATGTGTCCGCATTCTCCACCAAGTGCAGTACAAAAATCCTGCTGCCTTTTCATGAAAATAACACATTAATGACGAATTGATTGCCATATCTCCTATTAAGAAGTACGTAGGACCATTTTACATCTCTCATTAAGCGAACTAAACATATCAGAGCTAGACCTCACCTCCATGTAGTACTTGCGGAAGCTGGCAGACCTGAAGTCACTCAGAAAAAGGTGGTGACGCCATGGATATCGCTCCACCACTTCACGCTATCTCTTTTCCCTTGCCCTTTGGTGACTGCCTCTTATCAGGCGGTTCATCGCTGCCCTCAGGCTGCGGATCTTTTTCCTTTGCTGGTTGAACAGGACTTTTTTGCGGCTGTTTGTCCCAGCACTTTTCTTTGCATTCCCAGCAAAGCTCGCTCATATATCTCAGCCTGCCTTCCCATCTGGTGCAGGGCGGGTAAATAGTATTGCCTACTCGTCTGTATAGCTTCGAATTGAGCCAGTTTTCACAGTACCTAATCGGGTTCACAGCCTCAATCCCATGGCCTCCTGGCCAATCTTGGGGTGCTGGGCAGTTAGGGTTCTCGCAAATACAATCCCAGCGACTAAAATTTCCCTTGCACATGTTCAAATTCAGTGAATACAGAGGTTGGATTGTCGGGTCGAAGTTCGTCAACGATGGTTTACACGTTTGCGCAGGTAGCAGGTTTTTAAAGAGAAGGGAGAGTTATATCAGATATATGCCATCAATTTATACTCTCGAATCAAGTAATAACACGGGGTTTTACGGTCAGTCTATCCCAGTTCTCTCTCTTCAGCATTGCTCATCCCGGTGGTCATTCGGAATTCGAACGCTGTAAAAGTGTCAGCTGCTGCCCACAGTAATTCAAAAGCTCTTTCATTCATTGTCGGGTCACCTACAGCAACACACGGCAATAGGTCCAACACCTATGGCATACATCGCCCATAGTGCGATAGTAGCACATGTACCTAAGGTTTGGGCAACTCGGCGCGAGGAAAGGATTTCGGTTCCGATACTCGCCCGGCCTGTTCTCCTTCCACCATTCGCACCACTCCCAATCACTCACAATTCGCTTGGCTGCCACATGGCCATCGCAGCGCCCTAGAGTAGGAGGGGGTATTTCGTTTTGCCGTGGACAGGAAATATTACGGCAGGGACAAATGAGATAATCCAGTTCGGCTTGGCACATGATGGCTTCCAGGAAAGAATGAGAAGATGATGATGATTGCGTTCGTAAGCCGTTAAAGAGTCAAAATCTAGAAATTTCGATGTTGAATACAAAGCAAGGATGTCCTAAATTTCCATTTGAGGAGCCGAGGGCGTGCTGGTTATATAATGTCGGGGAAGGAACGAGCAATAGTTGTACCAGACGACAGCTCAGGTGTTCTGGCTGTGTTTGTTTATCTTTGTTGCACTGCAATTGCCGTCCTTGATTGAACATTTAATAACATTCTCCAAGTCCATGCGCAAGTTGTTGTGTCACGTATGTTTACACTGGACATGTGCCTGAACTGGGCCCGACAAAGAGATGAAAGTACAGGGCAGGAATTCTAGAATACCGACTCATCAATAGAGTATTGGCCAATCAGAGGATCGAAAAGAAGGGCAAAGTCTTTGAGAACTACAAATTTCCATAATCACATATAAAAATTCCTACACTCACTCACTTCCTTGCTATAGCCACCATCAATGCACGTCATTCTCCATCATGGGTAGTGTCTTGGTCAAGGCTGCGAAGCAAACGCTCTACCGCAGAACACATTTAGTGCCGGCAGGATGACAATGAGAATTGGCACAGGGAATCAATAACTCACATGTCGGATAATACCGATTTTTTCTTCCACTGCGCCTGTACGAGCTATCTGGTTCCGAGATCTCGCGACACGGTTGGGCTTGGCGCAGCGCAGGCACATGGCGCGGCTAGTAGACAGTTTTTTAAATTCTACCAATCATATGCCTTATCTTCCGATAGTGACCATTGAAGGTCACATTCGAGAGGCGGGGTTTGCAGCTCAGCTCAGTTTATGACGAGCGGAAGAAGCAAATATTGTGGCGACGATCATAAATGTGGGCTTGAGTGTCATTCCCCGCGATATCGCTGCGCGTACAGTCTACAAGGCAAGTCACGAACCGACTGTCGAACAAAATAGGAGCTCGGATACAGAAAAGCACTTGAGACACCAGAGCTGGCTACATTCGCGGTCTGGCATCGGTCTACATAGATATATCCACTTTTGCGAGAAGATACTGGCCCCAAACACGGCCCGACGCCGGATGTGCAACGTCGAGAAAGGGTCAGGCTACGAGAGGCCTACCACGCCGAAACGTACGCACATAAAATATCAACAAACAAACGCACAAAAATTGCATTAGCGAGAAGCTTGCCGTCTTGACGCCAAGTCGTTTCCCCCCCCCGAAATTCCCCTACACACTCAGGCATTCCTCCTCCCGCTTCACCTCTGAACCTTGCCGCAACCAACCCCACAATTGGACTGGGCGAGCGAGCGATTCTCCCAGCTTTGTGCTGAATCGAATCCACCGGACACTCTCATTCACTGCTTCAATCGAGCCGCCGTGGGCGATTTGCCTCGGGGGCATCCACCGGTTCCTTCCTCCGCATTTTGCTCACCTGCCAGCCAGGTCGCCTGGCACCTGCCTGCCGCCTGCCTCAGCCTTTATGCAGCTCCGCTCCTGAAGCTTGTGTGAATCAAAGCTGCCAAACCCCTTCTCTGCCACCCTTTCTCGCTCCGTTCTTTTCTGCTCATCACTTTTTGTGTCCTTTTCTTTGTCACTTATTCACCCATACACCTGTTTTGCAACACATCACATCACCTTCCCATCGTCTCTCCTACAGCTAGCTGTTCAGCTCTTAACCTCAGCGTCCCACTTCGGTTTCGCCATGGCTGATAAGGACGACCGCGGCAACCGCAGAGGTGGTTCTCGCGGAGGCGGCCCACGTGGCGGCGGTGGCCGTGGACGTGGAGGTCGAGGTGGTCCTCCTGGCACTCGCGGCGGTGACAGAGGTGGCCGTGGTGGTTACTCGGCTGGGCGAGGTAGCGACTTCCAGCACACCCCAGGCGAAGCCAGCGGAGGCGGATCCTCTGAGTATAGAGGTCGCGGTCGTGGAGACGGTGGTAGGTCTCGAGCTTTCCAAGCAAGTTTCGGCGGTCCCGGGCGCGGCAGCGGCCCTGACCGTGGACGCGGACGTGGAGACTCCCGTGGAGACTTCCGTGGAGGCCGTGGCCGAGGTCGGGGTCGGGGTGGATTCTCAAGCGGCGATAACGAACCGCTTGTCTTCAGGTACATCTCGCAAACTCCCAAACTACTACGTAGTTTAATTGCACTACTAATCATTACTTATAGTTACAAGAACTATCAGCCTCAGCTTGACGGAGATGTCACCTCACTTGAAGAGAAGATTGTCCGTGAGCAGACAGCCTCGATGCTGAAGGTGGTCTCCGGTATGGGGAAACCCAAGACTTGGCATAAATCCAAACCATCTCTTCTAGCTGAAGACTACTTTCCGGAGCGCCCAGCCTATGGCACAAGTGGCACTGAAGTATTGCTCTGGGCCAACTACTATCGAGTTAATACCCAACTCGACATCCTCTTCAGGTACACCATGAGCGTCAGCCAGAGCTTTCCTGGCCATGAGGCTAAGAGCCAAGGTAAGACTAAGGGATCTGCGCAGCCTCAAGCCAAGGAAGTCAAGGGCCGCAAGCTCTACTTTGTCATCCAAGAGACCCTGAGGGAACTGTCCAGGGCTAACAAGTCGCTGGTTCTGGCCACCGAGTTCAAGACTCAACTCGTTTCACTCAGCGAGATCAATTTCAAGAACAACCCCATGATAGTGACCATGCCTTCCCCAAACAACCCTGACAGGCAGGAGACTTTTGAGGTCACCTTTCATGGCCCCAACACGGTATCTGTTAACGATATGAAGAAGTACCTCACTTCAGGATCCAATAATCCAGACGACGAAGCTCAAAAGTTTCCAAAATTTCCAGAAGTTGTTGATGCTTTTAACGTCATTTTCGGTTTCGGCCCTAGATCCAGGCAGGACATCAGCGCTGTCGGAAGCTCCCGATTTTTCCTCTTCCAAAACGGCGGTATCACTGCCCCCCTTTGGGGCAAGGGCCGACCTCTTGATGCCGCGCGAGGATTTTTCCAGTCTGTGCGACTCGGAACTGGCCGTTTGCTCCTTAATACCAACGTCACACATGGCGTCTTCAAAGTTTCTGGGAAAGTTGAACGAATTTTCTCCGATTTCGGTATATGTCCAATTAAGAGAACGGATATTGCTGGCAAGAAGAAGCTACGCGTTTTCTCCAAGTTCCTACCCAAGACTCGTGTCTGGGTCGACATGATGATCTCCAGTGGCAAGAAGATTCGCAGACCAAAGGCCATCCATAGTCTTGTTTCGTCGTCAGACCTTCGTCGATCCAGACAGGGAACGAATCCACCTCGAATTGATCCGTTTTACGAGTATCCTGGGCCTAAAAGCATTGAGTTTTGGATGGAGTCGAACGGGGAAGAGGCCCGCTACATTACTGTACATGAATATTACCGAAGAAGTAGGTCATTATGTTTCCATATACCTGTGTTCCTTAAGCTGACAAAGTATCCCTTAGAATACCAAGTGGACCTAGCGAACTACCCACTCCTCAACTTGGGTACTGCTGACAAACCGACCTTCTTTCCTGCCGAGTTTGTTGAGATCCAACCCGGCCAGTCGGTCAAGGCCAAGTTACTAGCCGACGAAACCGTCGACATGCTCAACTTTGCTTGCCGCACCCCCTACGCCAATGCTTTCTCCATCGCCAATGACGGCCGTGAGACTCTAGGCCTCGATAATGGATCCCTTGATCCATTCAGAATCTCTGTTGACAAACACCTCTTGGTTGTTAACGGTCGTGTTCTTTCCTGTCCCGAGGTCACCTACATGCAAAAGAGAATTGCCCAACCGCACCGCTTGCGGCCCGAGGGTGCATCGTGGAATCTTAGGGACGTCAAGGTCTTCAGAGCTGGAAGAAGAATCGACCGCTGGACTTATTTCAATGTAATTTCAGGGCGCAGACAGAGTCCCGTTCAGCCCGACACTGTTGAAAGGTTTGCCAGGTTCATGAGCGGTATGGGAATCAACATTAACACGACCCTGCAAGATCCTCCCGTAACGCAGATGGATGAGGACGAGGCTATGGATAAAGGATTTAAGAAATTCTTTCAATGGTCCAAAGCCAATGATATCCAGTTCATTCTCGTCATTTTGGGAACCAAAGACACGGATGTCTATAACAGGATCAAGGTCCTGGGAGATTGTGACTATGGCATCCATACCAGCTGCGTCCAGGGTTCCGACAAGTTGTTTGGTGGTGGCAGCCCTGGCTATTTTGCCAACGTTGCCCTCAAGTGGAATCTCAAGGCCGGTGGCGTCAACCATAAACTAAGCGAAGAACTCGAGCTCGCCAAGGATGGTAAGACCATGGTTGTTGGTTACGATGTCACACACCCCACCAACATGCCGGCTGGTAAGGGCGATGATGCTCCCAGCTTGGTCGGCCTAGTCTCAAGCGTCGACCGTGACATGGGACAGTGGCCTTCCATCTCGTGGGCGCAGACTTCTAGACAAGAAATGCTCGGTGATCAACTTGTTGGGGCATTTAAGTCCCGGCTCGAGCTTTGGAAGAAGAACAACAAAGGCTACGTGCCCGAGAACATTGTCATCTTCCGCGACGGCGTTTCAGAGGGCCAGTTTTTCCAGGTTCTCGAGAAGGAGCTGCCCCTCATACGTAAAGCTTGTACCGAAACATCGAAAAACGTCGTCCCTCGCATCACCATTGTGGTTTCGGTGAAGCGGCACCAGACACGGTTTTATCCCACCAGTGAGAAGGATCTCCCGCGGCATAAAAATATCCAAAATGGCACCGTTGTCGACCGTGGCGTCACGCAAGCTCGCGTCTGGGATTTCTTCCTGACGGCTCACTCGGCCATCAAGGGTACAGCGCGTCCTGCACACTACACAGTGCTCCTTGACGAGATTTTCCGGCCTCGGTACCAGGAAGATGCAGCCAACCAACTCGAGAAGTTTACGCACGAACTTTGCTACCTCTACGGCCGTGCTACCAAAGCTGTCAGCATCTGTCCGCCTGCGTACTATGCTGACATTGTCTGTACTCGGGCTCGAGCGCACCGCCCTGAATACTCAGAGAGTGACACAGAGAGCGTCATAACGGCGGGTGCTGGCTCTAGCGATGTTGGAGTCGGTAAACAGGTCCATGCAGACTTGAGTGACAGCATGTATTATATTTAAATCAGGCGGTCATGGAACGACTTTGAGGAGGGATGTGGAGACGAGCGAGACTATTATGGAGCATTGCTCTGTTTTGCAATGCTTTTTTTTTTCAGCACAGTATCAGATTTAAGCTATCCGCATGACTAGGGATTTGGAGGTTACGAAATTGAGGAATTGAGGAATTGAGGAACAGAATATTTGGTAGGGAAACAGACAGCGAGGAAGCCGGCAAGCAAACGACCAAGCTGGCCAATATCAGATGAACGAGGGCACTACCCTTTATTGATAGCGCGCTCTATTTTAGTTTCTATGGTCTTATAGTACATTGACGAGCTTTGCGCAACATTAAATCTTTGGTTTTGGTTTTCCGTTGTCCTTCTTTTCCTTGCCCAGGTACTTGTACCAGTCATCGGAGACGGTGGCCTTCTCCTCAGCTGGCTTCTTTGTCCACTCCTCGTACTGGCGCTCATCGGCCCACCACCTGTCCAGCTCGGTCTTGATCCATATGGCGGCAGCCTGTGCGCAGAATTTGGGGTTCTCCATGGGGATGAGGTGACCGTACTTGTCGCCGACGACCTTTGTCACGCGGCCAGCCTTGGCGCCTCCACTGCCGCCAACTCCAGATCCTGTCAACTCCATCTTCTCGTCTTGCAGGTGCTCGGGGGAAATGTCGCTCTGTCCACCAAACACGTAGAGGACGCCGGGCCTCAGGTTGGGCAGGCGGACAAGAGTGTTGGCGCCTTCGGCACGGTAGTACGGGTAGGTGGGCCACTTCTCGTTGAGGCTGGGGTCCACGTCCGGGACTAGCTCGGGGCGCACGAGTGTCTTGCCGTCGGCGTCGTAGGCATCCCAGCTCGGGCGCAGGAAGGTGAAGAGCTCCTGGTGCTTGGTGGTGGTGAGGGTGACGGTCTCCTCGCCCGGCACGGCAGTGACTCCGAACTTGACCCAGCGGTCGAGGACGCGGGGGTCCCAGGACTGGTAGAAGCGGCTGCGCTTGAAGGCGGCCTCGGCGTCCTTGCGGGAGGGCCAGTACTCGCGGCGGACGATGCTGGCGGCGGCTGGGCCGGCGATCTTGTTGTCCGGGCTGGAGGCATACTGGGATATGACGGGGTCAAGCAGGACTAGGGAGGTCAGTAGCCGGGGGTTCATCAGCGCCACGTTTGTGAGGGTGTTGGCCCCAAAGGAATGGCCAATGCCAAAGATGGGAGTAGGCGGGCGGAGGGTGTTGATCAAGTGGAGGTTATCTCGAGCATTGTCCAGCCAGCCCGCTGAGGATGAGGTTAGCGAAAAAAATGCTATAGATGAAATAGAAGTGTTCCTTACGATCGTTTCCAAGGGATTCTCTGTTTAGGATACCGCTCTGGCCTTGCCATGCAGCATCGGCAATCAATATACTACGAATACGAATATTTCGGCTCTTGGCCTCATGGTAAAGCTCCTCCCACAGAGGTTCATACAATTCCTAAAGGGCGGTGTCAATTGGTTATGGCTCCTTGTGAGCGAGATGGCGCAAAGAGGTCATACCTTGGGGAAGCCGTTGGCATGGCCACCAATGACGGTGATGTCGCCCTTTTGCGGGTTGAGGTTGTCCTTGGGGATGTACTCCTTGACGTGTAGCTTTAGCTTCTCGTCTTGGGAATTGGCTGTCGCGCGGTGAAATTCGCGAACGTGGGCAGCATCGATGATGTGCTCTTTGATGTTAAAGACGGCAGACATGGCAGCGCGTCTACGCCGAGGCGGCTTGTGCGGGAGGGGAGGGGAAAGGATGTGACAAGGGGGAGGGTTGTTATTGTTGCTTGCTGTTGTTGCTGTTTCTCGGTAACAAGGGTTTTTAGTGTGGGTAAAATATACAGGGTTTTGGGGGGTATCTATTAGGATGGGAATATCAGACACATGGGATGGAAGAAGGAAAAAGGGATTTATTGATGGTTGATGGTTGATGTGAGCAATTAGAGTTGAGAGTTGGTTGAGACTGAGACCTCAGGTGCCAGCTAATCTAATTCGCCTCGGCACGATGGTGGTCACAGTGCAGCGCGGGACGATCGTGGGGAGCTCCCCAAGGGACGTTTAGTGGGGGGGGCAGATGTGGGGTGGAGCATTGCTGCCTCGGCTCTTGACCGCGGAACTTTGCACACGAACACGGCACGTATCCGCTGCTGCTCACATACAACAACGTACAACTGCAACTACCGGCTTCCAACACGACGGACCGCGACGGCCGGGCAGTGGAAACACACACAAACATACATCCCCGTATAGCCCCACCATGTGATTTTAGCCTGTCCTAGCACCCATAACATACACGCACCTATCCGTCCTATCAGCCTCTTCTCGCGCGGCAACCTCACTTACCCTAAAGCCCCGATATGGCTTCCAACCTCATGCTCTTTGCTGGTGCTCCCTCAGCTTCATCCGTAACTATAGAATCGTGCACGCTGGACGCAATCGATGAGAGGTTTATAACCTTTCTCGGGATGAATGGCGAGCCATCGCAGCCAAAAGATTCACTTGCGCCGTCGTCTCAGATATCATGGCGGTCGTTATCGCTGCATCAACAACCTTTGCATGCAAGTTTCAACCAGGCTCATGATGTAAACGATTACTCTTTACCACACCAGGCGGAATTCTTCACCACTGCCGACGTGTCTTTTACGAGCAACGGGGAGTCATTCGAGAGCGAGTCTGGGCTGGACGTCCTGTCTCAATTCTGTGACCACTCACTCGCCATGCACAACCCCATGCCCTCGTCATTGCTCGACAGTTTCGATGAGACGTCCATCATCGATATTTCAACCACGAGCGTGTCTCTCATGGGCCGACAAGGGTCCCCGGACCCCGTGATATCTGACCTTTCAGTCCTCAAGGACATCCCTCCGGCCCGGAAAATCATCTCCCTCAACCCCCAAACCATGACGCTCAACCTCATAGTGGGCATCATTTCCATAGCGCAGCCCAGGACCATCACCACCCGGTGGGGCACGACGCTCTCCCTCGTCGAGATACTGGTTGGCGACGAAACCAAGTCCGGCTTCGCCGTGACCTTTTGGCTGCCCAAGGACGATGCACCCGAGTCCCAGGAGGTGCACGGCCTGAGGCGCCAAGACGTGGTGCTCATGCAGAACGTGGCACTGCATGTCTTCCAGGGCAAGGTGTACGGCCAAAGCCTGCGGAGAAATATGACCAAGGTGAATCTGCTCTGGAGGCGAGACGGCTCCGGACACTACACGGGCCGGGACCTGATGAAGAAACGAAACGTGCCGCCCCAGGTGCAGAGGACGAGAACCGTCAAGGATTGGGTCATCAGGTTTGTGGGAGGCGATGCTGGCACAACAAGAAGAAAAACTCGCAAATCATGGGACAGACCACCAGACGATTCTCAATGAAGACGACGTAAATTACTTCTATTACATGCGGTAATTACTATATGGATCTTATGTTACAATAACAACGCACGGTATGACATGTCGTGCACAGTGGAGAGTTTCCGGGTATCCTCTAAAACAAACGCCACCTTTTCTAAAACTATGCCACTACCCGTCATTTAAACGGCGATGGCGGGCTCGGCCTTCTTAGTGTTGCCATCGGCATCCTTCTTGACCGACTTCCACTGCAGGAACAAGCAGGCAACAAAGGCGGCACAGGCGCAGGCCAGGGTGATGTAGAAGGTGTCTCGAAGACCAGACATGTAGGCCTTGAGAACGGTGTTGAAGGCATCCTCACGGCCCATCTTCTTCAACACCTGCTTGACCTCGGAAGCACCAGTGTTGATGAAAATGCGGGGATCGAGGCCAACGTCGTGCTTCTCAAGGTAGTCGATGAGACCGTTCTGGAAGACGGTCTGGGACACGGCAACGAAAATGGCACCGCCAAAGGCCTGGAAGAATTGGACACAGGCTGTGCCGACGGGGACCCAGTCCTGGGGAAGGACAGTCTGGACGACGAGCACACCGATCTGGAAGCCCGCACCGATGCCGAGACCGGCAATGACCTGGTAGCCAAACCACTCACGGAGGGGAGAATCGACGTCGAGAGTCGTGATCATACCGCAGCCGACAGCGTTGAGGATCATGCAGGGGATGACGACGGCGCTGTAGTAGCCGACAGCGGTGATGATACCACCGGCAACGATGGAGCAGAGGACGGTAGACAAAAGCAGGGGGAGAATCTTAATACCAGCCTGGACGGCGCTAACACCCTGAATGGCCTGGAAGTAGAGAGCTATAGGAGACATGTTAGCTGCTGGTGTATGGGGCGAAATGTTGCAATTTTAAACTTACAGAGATAGTAGATCAAAGGGAAGAATGAAGCACCAAAGAACATGGAGAAGAACATGGCGGGGAGCACGTTGCGGTTCTTAAACAGACGAGGAGGCAGAGTACCCTGGTCGCCCTTCCAGAACTGGATGCCAATGAAGATGATGATCATGAGAGCGAAACCGACAAAGAGACCGATGATCTTGGAGCTCTTCCAGGGGTACTCGGCACCGCCCCACTGGAGGGCCAGCAGAAGGCAGACGATGGCGGGGATGAAGATGGCGGCACCGGGAAGATCGAGCTTCAGGACGCGGGTCATGAAGGACATGTTCTTGGTCTCAGCGTTGTTGCGGTTGACACGGACGAAGAAGAAGACGATGATCATGGCCAGACCACCGATGGGCAGGTTGATGTAGAAGCACCAGCGCCAAGTAGCATGGTCAGTGAAGACACCTCCGAGAAGAGGACCGGCGACACTGGCGATACCCCACATTCCACCAACGAGACCGAAAGCGAGAGGACGCTTCTCAAGAGGCACTGTGAATGGGTGTAAGCAAAGAGCGTTGAGTGAGCCAAAGAAGGCCGGGGTCACGTACTGATTAGGGAGAGAATGACAATGGAACCAGAGAAGAGACCAGCCGTACCAATCTGCAAATAAATGTCAGTGAAATGGTTCCAAATTTGGGATAAAAGGGAAGTTCATACACCAGCAATGGCACGACCAATGATAAAGGCGGTTGAGTTGGGAGCAACTGCAGAGACCAGACTGCCAATCTCAAAGATGAAGACGGCAGCGAGATAGGCATACTTGACGTTGAAGTACTTGTAGATGGCTCCATACATTGGCTGGAGAGCCGTTGTGGTGAGCAGATAGGCTGAGCCATACCAACCCTGTTGGGCAGGTTTGTTAGTTGGGTTGCTGTGAGACACTCTGGAGCAAGCGGACTTACAATATCCTTGACACTCTGGTACTGGGCGGTGATGGCACCCAGGGCGGGGGCAATGATGGTCTGATCGAGGGCAACAAGGAAGATGGCAAGACAGAGAGAGAAGAGAATGAGGGTGAGCTTGGCGGCGCCGGGGTACTGAGGCTCATCCTGGTTCTGGGTGTCGTCGTTGACATTGGTTTCGGGGTTAGGCTTAGTCTCGGGGTTGGTGTCTATGATGCCGGAGCCGACCTCGGTCTTTTCATCGGCGGACAAGCGCTCACTGCGCTTCTCCTCGGTGGTGATTGCCATTGTGGGCGACGTGGATTGCAAGCAGCAGGAGCAATGGCCTGTTTGTGCGTGTTTGTTTGTGTGTGTGCGTGTGGTATGAGAGAGACCAGCAACCCAGGTGGCAAAGGGTTGGAGCTTGGGACGATGAGACGGTTTATTTAAATACCAGCTCAAAAAAACAAAATAATACCCCAAAAAATACCGATGACGCTAGGTGGGCTGAAAGCAAACGCCTCGTTGAGTCTAGTGGATGAGAGCTGGGAGACGAAGGGCCAGAAGGGGGCGAGATGGATGGGTCCCAGATCTAAGGTTTCTGGCGACGGGTTCTCTACGGAGAATATATAAAAAAAAGAGAAGAGAGGGAAGGGCGATCGTCACAAGATAAGAGATTCTCCCACGAGAATCAGATGAAGGGGACTGGGGATGGGGAAGAAGGGATCGGGGGTGGCGTCTGGCAGAGCAAGCAGGCAAGCAACCCGCATGTGGATGGACTTGGTCCTAGTTAAATAGCAACGACGACGACATGGGCGACTAACACGCACAAGGTCGAATAGCAGATTAGAGTAGGCACGCCAAATCTCACACACGCAAGCGCGGAAATCAAACAGGTCCGCCTCCCGCACGTTAGTGTCGTCCGTCAGAATCGGGGCCGCCAGGGAAATCAGTCAAAGAGAGCAGCAGCCGAAGATGGCCCAATCGGACATGCATCTCTGACCCTGCTGGCGGCGGCGCCAGCGAGAGCCGGGGCTAGATTTGGTCCGCTTTTGGTCCGGGTTAATTTTTTTTTACTTGTTTTGTTTTTTCGCACCTCGCACCTCGCATCTCTTTTCGCTCCAGCGATTGTTTAGACTGGCTGCTACGGGGGAAACAATGAAGGAAGGACGGACATGACGAAACTCGGCCGCACGCCCCCCCTTAACTCCGCAAAGGGAGTTAAGGTATGCCGAAAAGGAATAATATGTAGTATGTAGCAATATGCATGCACGTACGATCAGTGTTGTCCGCCAAGGATGAGCACCACGCGGAAATCACAACAGGCCATGGATCTTGATCCCAAATACGTGAATACGGCAGAGGTTGCTGACAGTAGGGGACAGTAGGGGACAGGGAGGGAGGGGGGTGAGGCCAGCAGAGGGCATCCTTTCACGAGCTTACATGATGGGGAACGAAAAGAGCCAAAAAGTGAGGTTGCTTCAGAAATGGGCTGCGGACTTCTCTCAAGGCCGATGTCCGACGTCCGAGGGGGGAGTGTGCGGGTGGCGCCCAATCACTGGCGGCCTGGCCCTTCCTGTTAGTTTTCTGGTGAGTCAAAACCGGAGCCGGGGGCGCTGTAAGAGTCATGTTTTAAGATTTGGAGGGTGCTGGCTGAATTGTGCAAGAAAAGAAAGGAAAACCCCAGAGTCTTACGTGGGCGGTAATATGCGTATAAGGGTAAAAAAACATCGTATATCGGAGAGGGAGTGTATTCTCGCATTCACTGCTTTTTGCCAACGGTCGGATTGTCGCTTCCCCAGTCTTGGCTCTTGGCCATCGGGACCCCCTTTTACTTGGTATCATCGCACCTTAATCTCACAAAGAAGGAAAAAAAAACAGATCCGCCAAAAATAAAACCCGAATACCAAGACCGGCAGAAACGAAATTTCCCTTGGGCTGGCCTTACAGGGCCGAGTTGCGCCAAGGACCCAGCGAGCAGTTCCAGGATAGTGGATCGCTCGCCGCATTCACGGGCGGGCCTGCTCCACTGGATTAACCTAGCGCTTCCCTTAGCTCCCTGAGCTGGGTCGCCCACCCCTGGCCGCTTCGAGACCGCCGGCCCACAGTGGTCTCGAATTCAGTGAGCTTCCCGCTGGGCTGGGTGTGGTTTTTGCTTCTGCCTTGGGGAAGGAGCTGTTTTGGAAAGCTACCGTGGGCTCGCTGTTGCTGGAAAGCCCGAGGTCACGAGCCAAGCTTGGACGGTAGAGAGTCGTTCACGTCAACAGGGTGCGAGTGGTCTCGCTATTTTGGCTTTTTCGTTCAGTTACGCCCCCCACAACCTTCTTTTCCCTTTTGCACGTGCATCCTTCCCTCTCACTGCACCCACCCCGGTCCCCGTCATCACCTCTCATCAGTCAACAAGCTCGTTTAATCGTCTTTTTTTTTCATTCCCCTACCATTTCTACTCCGTTTGAGCTCTAACCTCTTTCCCCCCTAAACCTGTAACAGAGATCCCCCCTACGAGATCAGACGTCCCAAAACCAAAACTCCGCTCCGCTAATTATTAAGTCGGGGCAACTCCTCGTCCGGATCCGACGTGTCTCGGACTAGATGCGCCAAGGTGCGCTTCGTGCCATCCGTCTTTCTCAATCCATTCCCCTCCCCCTCCCAACAGACCGGTCCAGCAGTCCACTCATGTGCGTGCCCGCCTGATCGACACTCTGGCTTGAGTCATCCGTCAAAAGCCAATTTGATCTTTTGCGTCGTTCAATCGGTGGCCATGCGCACCACGCGCACCACGCCAGTCGAACATTCACACCCATTCGACTCTTTTTCTGTGCTGACACGGCGCATGCCTCGCCCACCACACTTGCAATGGCGTCTACTTTATCCAGCCTTCACCGGGTCACGAACTTGAGCCCGCGGATGACGACGTTTGGTGTCCTTGCATCCCACGTAAGCACTCTCGCCTATTCTACAGTGGGTAATCATGGGCTAAGAGATGGTGCCATGTTTTCAACCGTCCCCTACCGAAAGTTCCCGGTGTGCAGAATGTGATTGTTGTTATTTATTTACTCAATTTATTTATTTGGTAGCCGTGTCGTTTGTGTTCTTTCTTAGATTGCCAAATGTTTTGGGACTAGGTTGGATCTTGGAACATCTGCTGGTCACCTACGTCTTCAAATGGGGGGCATCACTAGACGATTTCCGGTTTGAAATATCGAGAATAACATGATGAGCTAAAAGTCTGACGACCTTAGGGTGGACAACCCGCGAATTAAATAAATGAACAAAGTAAACAAGCATAAATAACCTAACATACGGTAAGATTATGTTATGCTGGTATTATAAAATCTTATTTAAACCCTTGCATGGAAACGGACAGGCGGTGGCTGCAATCGAGCGGTGATATTAGAGTCAAATCGATCCAAACGAGGACTGCAAAAACCACGAACGCAACGAACACAGCGAACACAACGAAAACCACGAAACCTCCATGCTCATAATTTTATGAACAAATGCAAATTTTGGTTTGTCTGAGACATCCAACGGCCACAAAGCGAGTTATTCAAGCATCCAAACGGCTTCTCTTTGCTGGTGGTTCCAAGCCATGACCTAGAGGGGCCAACCCTTTCAAAATTGCAACAAGTTCCTTGCAGCCTGGCCGTGCTTCCCTCTGCGTCTTATCGCGAGCGTAAGGATGCCTAATCATTTGAAGCATCACATCGCCGAGAGCTGTAAAGTCACAACTGTCAGCACTATAATCTAAGGGATATATATTTTACTCACCTTTGTGCCTGATTTGGCGGATGGCTTCCGTGGCCCGTTCATAATTCTCATGGAAACGACCCCGATATTTCTCGTAAGCTTCCCCTTTTCGCCATGGATTGACGCCAATATGCCACGGGTGCTGGCCAAAAAGCATCCAGATGGCCAACACCCCGGCGGACCATACATCGGTGGTGAAATCGAAATTCTCCAACTCTCTCTCGGGAGATATCCAACCTACAGTTCCAGTCTGCCCCGGAGTTGGCGGGACTGTATCACCAGCAATGTAGATGGCATCCTCAATGTCCAGAAGAACAATAGAGGCTCTCTGGTGGTCCCAGTGAATGACTCCTATATTGTGAGGCTTAATGTCTCCGTGGAGCCATCGATGAGAATGAAGGAATGCTAAAGCCTCAAGCACGGAAACAACCATTGGAATGGCGGCGTTTTCTCTAGAGTAATATCATTCGTTAGCATGTGGTCAGTTTTATTATTGGCAGATGGACTAACTCTGAAGGTCGCGGAAATTCGTTCAGAGTCTTTGGCGCAAAGGGTTCGATTGCGAACCATATGTCGGCCGAGCGATTGCTGCCTTGCGGATCATCCGTGATAACATCACAGAGACGTGCGATGCAGGTTTCCTTGGCAGAAATTGCGAGCTGACTTATTGCCTCCATAGTGTGCTGGCGTCTTTGCAATGTCTCGGACGTAGACTTGCCAGAGACCCTTTTGAGGGCAACAAGCTTGCCTTTGCTGTTCTCGGCAGCACTCACGCGCCCAGAGGCACCCGCACCAATGGTTCCCGCGCTCGTGAGTGTCCATTGGCCGACCTGAATGTTGTGTCTAGAAGCCGGGGTTGGCGTGTATGTCAAATCCGCGGCAGCTCCTTCTTGATATACGCGCCTGATGTATCTGTTGAGCCAAGCAGTGTTTTCTTCGCCAAGAACAGATTCTGTATATTCTAGCCGAAACTTCAGGTGCCCCAAACGAATAGAACTCGACTGCTTGTTTAATACATAGGGCTCATTCGGCGAGAGAGTGACGCCATCTGCTTCCACATCTGCCTTATCCGATACTTTTTTTACGAACAACCTGCCGCGTTCGTTGAATTGGAAGATGGCATGGTGTTTCCTGATACCGTATATAGGGGTATCTCGGACTGTCAGACAAAATTCATTCCGCTCGTGGGGGCGGCCGGCTATCCATCCACGAGCCACACTGTTTGGGTAGGAATCGCGATTAATATGAAAACACCCGGTCCATATATACTTCCCCGCGGTGGACCGACCTGGGCCTATGTTCGATGTGCCATCAGGCTGTGCGAATGCAGCGAAGGATGAACTCGGCGATGAGGATGGGAGGTTACCAGTCTCTAGTTGGTGAACGACCCCCATTACCTCTACATCTTCTTCTTGCTGTGACCGATACCACAAGTAGTTCTTTGCTCGGTCTCGGGGGCTTTCATCGGATGCTTTTTGATCGTCACCTTTGTGCTGAGAAGGTTCGAGAAGCCAGTCGATGACTTCTGAAAAAGCAAGCCGTGCACACGCATTATCGGGCGTGAGAGTTACAACGGTGGGAGATGTAAATGCGCGAATCTCTTCATTTGTAGCTTGGCTGTCGCCCTGGGAAGTTGCATCCTCCATTGGAATTTTGATACGATAAGTACCGTGTAATAAAGAACAATAAAAAAAAACGACAGTCCACACTCTGGAGGGATGAATGGACTTAGCCAAGGGTGTGATTGCGAGTTTCGGCAAAAAATAGTTCACGCTGCATGCACATGCGGGTTATTTTGCGGCTAGCTCAATCATTGTGCCATTCATTGCTAGAGTCCTAGGTGGAGATGAAATACATGGCACAAAAAGCAAACAACACTTCCAGCATCAATGAATTAAATGAAAGTGATAAGTAAGCAGGTATATATAGCCTAGAATCATGTTATTTGGCTTTATTTACTTCATTACTTGGCATGATATATCCCCTCCATTATTCTAAGGCCTCTCTTGATTCTCTCGAGTTAAATAACTGATCGTTTGGAATCCGGCCAAAATAATACGAATAAAATAAAAAAACAACTACGCCTCAGTGATTCAATGTCAGTTTTAGCTCATTATTTATGTTTGCCTAAACTCGCAACACCATTAGCTAAGTCAGTGTTGATTCACGCTGGGTGTGTTATAAACTGTAATCAAGGGTCCGTGACAAGAGTGGGGGATTCCCCGGTACGGATGTCGGGAGATCAATACTCCGTGGCACGATCCAAATAGCCAGCGCCTTACCATTAGTATCCTTGACAACATCATTCACGGTACATTCTGTTGTTTGATATAGTGTGTTACGCGCACAGCTAAAAAAAAAATCGCTGCATCAAACCTGCCTCGGTTTTCTTAGAGCGCGTTGCGACCCAATGGCCTGCGATAATATGCCATTTGGTGATTTCGGAAATGACATCGAAACTGAGATCCTTGTCCGTGAACTACCTCGTAACTCGGCACCATGGCGACTGTTCCTAGCCCAGAGGCACGAGGTTGAGACTGGCGTGGTAAGTTCAAATCAGTCATCGCATTGCTTGGCTGACCCATCAGTGTCTCCAAAACCCCGTAGAAACCGGGGGATCGCATCTTGTTAGTGCGCCCCCGACACCAGTTGACACTATCGACCCTCATTTTAAGAAGTTCACCAAACTGCTACGGAGAGGACTCGAGCTTGCAGTGTTTGAATATAAACTTCGGTGTAACATGTATGGCCGCGAAAATGCCGAAGAATTCCTGGCACGACATACACCAACTGAGCTGAGAGAAAAGAAGCGTGCGGATGCTCTGAATTTCGATAGTTACAGCGACACTACTGACGAAGAATGGGACGATCCACCTGCAACCAGGCATGGTGGACGTAATGGGGAGGGGTCTCGCACATCAGGAGCTAAGCAACATCTCTGTCCAGTTGGTGGTTTTGGACCTACTCCAGCTGATTCACCTTTACCCATCGAACCAACCAAGAAGTCTACAACAATGCGAGCATCGACGCCCCCAACCTCGTTGGAATCGCCAGATTCTTTGACATGTTTGCCCAATGACTCAGGAGTCCACAAAAGCGCATCCATTCGGAAGCGAAAACGTGAGGAGCAAATGGCAGACGGGGAGCAATCACCTCCAGTCAAGAGGAAGAGTAAGACGTAACGACGTCGGACCCACAGCACTTATATTGATATGCCAGGGTGTTTTATCACTTAGCATGGTGTTTTGGGCCGACTGCGGCCACGCTCATTTCCTCAACACCACAACTACGATCTCAGCTGGCTTGGGCATCATACCTACATAACAGTGGTATGTTTGAAGCTGCCATAATGGCCCGACTATTGCTCTTGGCCGCTGTCTTGCTGACGGATGCAACAACTGTAAGAGCTGGGTGGTACTTCTGTTGTAGCCTGTATTACAGGCTGTGAGGGCTGGATCGTTATTGCACCAATGTTGATAATACGTCGGTGTGTAATATAGAGCTGGGCAGGCCCGCTCACAAGTTCATTATGGCTGGGAGTCAAGGTAATCCATAGAGCCCATCTTTCGAGGGCAAGACTTGTTTATACTCTATTTAATGTAATGACATGCAAGTATTCCAACCACTTGCTACTTTATCTTGCCAGGTTGTTGGCAGACTATTAATTCACTATGGAAACGAACCGTTGTTCCTATAAAAGAAAGATCAAGATTCGTTTGGCTGGCATCTTCTCCAATCCTGACATTCATAAGATGAGGTGAATTGTTTGAATGTAAACGCCTCGAGTGATTAATTTCCCCTCTAGTCTTGTGAAATGCCGAACTAGAGTTCTTTTGCTCGTACTCATCATAAGATTGGCAGGATGATGGCAAGACCTGGTTTGAAGTGTGATTTCACACCGTGTCAGCCAAAACCCACCCACCATGTTGTGTAGTGCACTCTACTGCACGATAATCTCTCCGCAATCACTGTAAAGGGAGAGTTGCATCAGCCATTGTCTTGGTCCATTGGCACACGCACGTACACGCACACACACACATCCACACACACACACTCACACGCTCAATCACAGCTTGCATTTGATCCGTAATATTTTCATGTCGCCGTTCCTCGTGACAGCCCTGTCTGCCTGTTGCCATCTATTCCCAGCAGAAAAAAACACCTCTATGGACGCCCGACAATTGCGTATCCCCCCCCCATCATGCTGCTTCCTTGTCTTCCTCGTCTGCGGGTGGCCCTGGCACCCAAACCAATAGTCCGTCCTTGTCAATCTTCATGCCTTCTGTCGGGATGATTCGCAACACCTTTTGGAAGTACTTGTCTCGCACCGCCAGCCCCGGGCGTACGTACGCACCTCTGACTAGCGGCAGCAGCCGGTATGTTGTTGTCCTCCGCGACTGGGGTAGCAAGTTCAGTGTCGTCTGCTTGGCTCCTGAAAACGCGAACTGGTCGCTGGGTTCCATCGTCAGTCCAAACGTCAGGAAATGGTTCGACGGGTTCTCAATCGTCACATCGAGCTGCATGAGGTGCGGCTCGTCCCCTGAACTGTGATAAGCTGACGCTAGCACCCGGGGTTCCGTTCCGAGAACAAGATATTTGCCCACTGGCATCGTGGTTGTATTAACCGGCCCGTCGGTGCGGCTCTGTCGCTGCCATTGGATCACAAACGCCAGGTCCAGCGTAACGGGTTGCCGATCATCCAGGCTGATCTTTTGCACTACCAAGTCGAACTGCGCTTCGTGCATCGTCTTGGGCGCAACCACGGCTCCGTCCTGGGGCACGCTGGGGCCCTGTACGAGGTTGCATCTTCCACCGCCCACACACGAGACTACGCTCAAGTCCATTCCTACCACCTTGATGTCTTCTTGCGCAAACGAGGCATAGTGGCACACTAGGCACCATTTTTGTGCAAAACCTTTGGCTGCGTTGCCGCTTTCACCCTCTTGAGCCTCCAGGATTCCCTCGTAGTCGAATAGACTTGGCCAAGGGTCGGCGTGTAGGCGCGGGAGTAGATCATAGTTGGCTTCAAAAGCGTTGACAACATTCATCTGAATCGGCAGTGTCTGCATGATTGGCGTGGCCGAATCTGAGGCGAGATGGTATGATGCTCGCAGGTGTAGGTCAAATGTCGTCGGGGCATCAGCCGGGTCGATATGCACTATCAACTTGAAAGATGCTGCGCTCTCAATAGATCCAAGCGCTAGGCCCGATATCTTGGACTCTTCGGCCGCAGCCTCTGCTTCCTCCGTATGTTCGCCCGCTTGGACCCGGAGCAATGGAACCTCTTTGCCAAATAGGTGGACATCCAGCTTTACGCTGGCTGATTCTTCCTCAGCATTGACCAGCTCAACTTCCAACTCGATTGGTTCGTTGGCGTAGAACTGGTTCAGGGGCTGTCCCAATTTGATCTCCATCTTCGGCGGGCGAGGTTGAATATGGATGCTGCTCGCTTGGGGGCGGAGGTGCCGTGATCTTGCAGACCCCTGAACGTACCACCCAGTGACCGGATCTGTATCCCTTAACTCTAGCTTGTAATCTAGATTGAATGATTCATTCTTGTGGCTCAGCGTCACAGAAGACGCGGTAGCATCTCCTGGTTCTCTGAGAGGTATCTTCATTTCCACCACTCGGGTTTCATTGGGTCGTAGGGTCAAGTCAGATTCTCCCTTTAGCAATGACGGTAGCCCATCCTCTGAATCCTCTCCAAAGACCTCCTTTAATGTCACCGGAGAGATGGAAACACCCACGCTAGATGTTGCTGCGTCGTTTTCGGCGGATGTATGTTCAAGCACGATTGGCTTCAAGTTGCCATTGAATTCTACCCTGACTGAGTCAAGCGATACTGGAGCAGCGTCGGGAAATGCGTGGGATTTGAGCGCTAGTTGGGCGCTGCACATCTCGCCTGCCTTGCCCTCCTTGCTCCGGAACACAAGTGATGCTGTCACAAAGGACCTAGTCGTACTATCCGACAAGCTAATTGATGGCGGGGAGTCGAATTCAACACCCTCTAGAGTTTTGTTAATATCATAATGCCACTGTGGTCGTCGATGGAATCCTAGTGATGGGTTAGCATTATGTCGGTACAATCCCAACGAATACACATACGTTTATTCATGAGTTCCCAGTCTGCAGCAACCGCGAGGTCAGCATTCTTGGCTCCTCGCGCGGCCCGTCGCATCACCCAACACAGATCCTCAGAAATATCTATCCAGCCCTGGGACCTGAAGGACATGTCATCCCACAGCGGCCGAAGCGTCTCGACCGCGTCATCCCACAGTTTCAGGAGAATCATCTCCCTGGCGGACTCGAGTGATATCTCGGCTGCGAGGCGCATCTGCTGACGAGCCTGGAACTGAGCGCTCGCCTTCTTGAGGTGGTCAATGATCAACTGTGAGTGGTTGACTCCCTCACCGTGTAGTGGGTATTCATTATACGGCTCGGGGCACATGTATGTGTCGTAAGTATAGCCTTTGCCCGCCGCCAGAGCAGCTGGCGAGGTTTCTGGGGATTCTCTGTCCTCATCTGGTATTTGGTGTGCGAATTTTCGGCGGGCGACGGTGTGGCGAGCCGCAATGCGGTACCAATATCCAGTATGGTGCAGCATTTCCCATGGCTGAAGTCGCTCGCCCAACACGGCCTTTTCCGGTTGTAGAAAGAGCATTGGTGAGGACGAGGATAGATTGGGGATTCCGATATTCTCGATGAGATTGGCCATCACCATTGCCCACCGTGCCTCCCATGCTTGCCATCCATAATTATTTGTCCCCCGCCCACGCCGGTCAACGAAATCGCCGATTCTATCTCGATGAGCTTGCCAGCGTCTTACTCCTAGGGTAGGCTGGCCCAGCCACATATGACAACGCAAGATTCGAATGGCAATAATGTCGGACAACAAGCGAGCTTCGTTCCATCGAGGACTCCAGCTGGGGATGATATCCAGCACATCCTGGCCCAGAAGCACTTCATATGCCTGCTCGAATGATCGCAATGCGGCATCCGTCTCCTGACGAAATTCCGCAAAGATTGCAGACTTGAAATCGTAGCGGAAGTTCCAGTCGGGTAATGATAATGTTTGCGACGTTCCAGACGTGGGGGGCACTGTCGGCTGCGGTGCAATGCCTCGAGATCGCTTCTTCCTGGCGTGTCGTCCCAAATCACGATAGTACTCCACCGCTGAAGAGTATACGACGCCCAGGATGCTGTTGATGGTCCCCTTTAGCTCGGCCGGAGACTCCTGGGGGGGGATATAAAATATAGATTTGGGATCCAGAGCCGTGCCCCTCCGAATATTCTCCAGTCTCTCGGCGATCCCCTCAGTAAGAGATTGCGGTGCACCACCTCTCTCACCCAGCAGGACCACGGCCAGGCGAGTCTTAAATCCTGATCGTGCCAGCGCACTCCTTAGATTGTTGATGTCGGATTTGATATGGTTGTCATGGAGCGTGGTCGACGTCGGGTCACTTGTAAGCGTGTAAAAGCACAGGTAGATACTGGGCACCAGCTCCTGGTGCTTCTTTATCCATTGCGCATCGATCAGGCCATCGGGATACAGAGCCGACACGGGGCTCAAGGGCGAAAACGGGGAGTGTAGCGTGGGTGCCGCGTCGATGGCCTCGATGCCTTCTGGGAGTCGAGCTCGCCGGGGTGGGAGAATGAAAGACTACCCCAAGGTCAGAACCACAGCTATCCAAATCAACCTTGGGACTGTCCTACCCTTCCCAGAGTCTTTATGCGAAGCCGGTACGGCTCCTCCCTCTCGACGCCACTCCATGACTTCCCCCGGGCGTCAATGTCGCGGAAGTGCTGCTCCAGGACCTCGGCCTCCTGGCTCTCGAGCAGCGGCTGCTCTGAGCGCAAAAGAATGCCCTGGTCCTTGAGCTCGGCGCTCAGCGGGAGCTCATTGGTCTCGGAGTTGAGGCCCGCGGCCACGATAAACGGGACATTATGGTCCAGGCTTCCCGTCGGGTAACCGTCCATTGTGGTTGGTCAGGCGCCTAAGAGGCATGGATCGCTGGGTCGGAGTCGTGGCAATTCAGAGCTGTTCGGAGACGGTTAGCCATGGTGCCCCTCGTTCACACAGAGACACACACCAGCCCACTTACGGCGCCCATTACCAAACAAAAAGGTACAGCAAGTCGCAAAGCAAAGCACCTCCAAAAACAGCTCGTTCGCCCTATTAGAAGCAAGTCTCACACTTGCAGATGCAGCCAACAGCTTCAAACGACCACTCTCGGCGAAGCGCTCCTTTTAAAATAATATCTTGAGCTGGGGGGTCCCGCCGCGCAACGTCCCAGGCCAGATGACGGCGGCGCTGCACCCCTGCAGCCTTGCCCGCCGCTGACTCCGGAAACGGAACAACACCAGCCCCCGGCCCTCCGAAAATTCAAGGTGCACCCATTGGCATTTGCGATTGACACCACCAAATCGTGTCGACGACGACGACGGCGTGATCTTCTGACGACGTCCGATTCCTCTCAATTGCCCTTCCCGCCACCCGCCGACCGGCAACCCCCTCTCACGACTCCCCCCGACCGGTAATGCGCTGAGGCCAATTCGCCCACAATGAGACCTACGCAAGTCCTCTCCGTCGGCCGCTACCGACACCTGAAGCTCACCACCAAGGATGTCGGCCGCGGCTTCTACAAGGGTAACCGCACCGGATCCATGGGTCGCCACACCAAGTACGGAGGCTACGTTATCGAGTGGGACAAGGTGCGGACGTACGTCGT